>JAJOOE010000721.1:0-42475 GCA_036250405.1 Solanum raphanifolium | reverse complement strand
CTCCACCACCTCCTCCCCATACCTCCCCCCCCCCCCAACAATCCCCTGTCCTATATTTAAAAAAAAATCATACTTCCCCCTCCCACCACCTCCCCCCCCTCCCAAAAAAAAACCAACCATTCATTCCCTAAAAAAAATGATATTATTTTCTTTTGAAAAAAATAAAATTCTACCCCCACCCTATTTAAACCTCCACTCATAATTTATTTTTATTTTTACATTTTTCTTGTTTTGTATTAGATATGTACACATAAATATTTTTTATATGTATATATCTAACACAAAATGAAAAAAAAAATTGAAAGTGGAGGGTTAGGTGGAATGGGTAGAATTTTTTTAAAAAAAAAAAAAAAAATCTAAATTAATATTGAGGGTGTAACAGCTCGGAAAAATAGTAGGCTAAACTAGAGCTAAACGTGAGGGTTAACGTCAAGGGGGAAGGTAAAGAGCCAAGGAAAATGGGCAAGGGCCAAGGCTGCCCATTTTGGCCAAGGCACTGCCCACCACGACCACGAGGGTCTTCACAACCCGTAGTGGACACCACGAGTCGTGGTGCCACTCATGGAGGTGGAGGCAGTAGCCTCCTTAGGCTGCCTCATTTCCTTCCACATGAGCCACTTCACGGCTCGTGAAGCCTTAGACGGCTCGTGGGAGTGGTCTTAAACTTGCCTTAGTGGAAGGGCCATGGAGGGTGGCTTGGCCTAGCCACTGCCTCAAGGTCCACGAGAGGGACCACGGCTCGTGGTTTTCTCCATGACTCGTGGAGATGCCTTAGGCTTGTGAGCTAAAGACAAGGGTTTCCATGCCACTGCCTCAAGACCACAGATGGGACCATGGCTCGTGGTCATGACCACGACTCGTGGAGCCCCACGTGGTCCCTAGCAACTCACTTAAAGTGAGGGGCGTTTTGGGTATTTCCTTTTTAAGTCCTATCAAAGTGAAGTCGTTTTGCCTTAATTTTATACACATATATAAGTCTTTTTAAGTCAAAATACACCCATTCACTCCATTATTTCCCAAAACCCAAATCAAATCCCAAAGAGTTCATCTTCTCCAAATATTCTCTCTCTAGAACTTCAAGGAAGAAAAAGAAGGAAGTTGGAGCTAGGGTTGAAGAAGCTAGGATTTCTACTCAAATTCCTTGGGATTCATCACTAAGGTATGGTAGCTCTTCATCCATGGATAGAATTCATCCATGGAGTCCCTCCAAACTCAATTTCAAAACTAGTGATTTCCCCAAAAGTTAGGGTTTGACTTCAATCTCATGGGTTCCTTTCAAAAACGCTTCTAATGATTGATTAATTATATATTATGTATGAATTGAGTATTTACCATGGTTTTTATGTTGAATCCCCAAGAACCCATGAAACCCCCAAATTACTCAATTATGAGCTTGTGATGTGGGTTTGTTCATTTTAGAAGAATGTTATGAGATTATGCATGTAATGATTGGGTTACTTGAATTATGATTATATCCATGTCTAATGTAGTATTCTAGATGTGTTGGTTATATATGATCTATGGTCCTTTAAGGGCAAAGTATGATAATTATGCAAGAATATGAGATCTATGTATATGCTTAAAGAACACTTTGAGAGTAAAGTGATTATGATTATGATCTAGTTGTTGTGTTGTTGAAAGATTATCCTCATATGCACACTTATGTATTATTATGATATGATCTGAAAAGTTTTCTCACACTATGATGATTCTAAGGTTGAAAGGTTAATGTCACCTATTGAATCTATGAGCTATCTTATGAACTATGTTGGATTGAGTGTTAAGACATTCTTCCACAAATATGAATCAAAGTCAAGAACTTAATATTAACTCAATGGGAATTATGCTTAGCACCAGTGGTTATTGAATATGAGATGAAAGCTTTTACTCTAGTTGAGTCCGACTTTCCAAATGGTTCCTTCTATGCTAGTTGAGTCCAGGTTCCCAAAACATGTATCTCATGAGATGGAAACCTTCTACCTCAGTCGAGTCCATGTTTCTAGTAGCAATCTCCTTATCCCACAACTATGTGGCCCCATAGGTCTTTAGCTAGTGGATCCACCAAAAAGCTACCAAACCATGTTCTTACCTTAGGCAAGTAGGACAACCTTTTTCGGTCTGGGTAACACCGGATTCCATGTTAAGCTCACATGGTCTATGTCGGTTAAGGCTTATTCCCACTATGATGAAATATGAACAAGAACATGAACTATAAATTATGGTTACTCAAGAAGCTTTACTTAGCATGGGTGGGATTATGAGATCTTGTTCGTGCATTGCACAAGTATGCTTTGAGGGTATTTATGGTATGCTTCTACTATGTTATGATGATTTATATGTTGACTATGCTTATGACTTATGCTTTTACACTAATCTTCATGATGATCCTTCAACTTGGTAAAATGCATGCTTTTTGACTAAAATGTTAGTTTTAGCATGTTTTCATGATTTTGTCCATGGCTATCATATTTAGTGCATTTTTGTACTAACCCATATTTTCCTACATTTTTCCCAAGTGTAGGGCTCGGTTCTCAAGGTTGTCCCCATTGTGGCTAGAGCTTGGATTTGTTCATTTCTCCTTGCTTGTGGTGAGTCCTCATGGTTCGAGGACGGATGATATCTTTGTAGTTCTCTTTTCTCATATTTGACTTTCGGATTATGTTGTAAGGGTTGTGACCCTATTTGATTCAAAGATTGTAAAAGATGGCTAATTGAGACAAGTCTAGACTTCCGCTTTCCTTTATAAAAAGTTTTGGACTTGAAATGCATTTTTACTCTTTATTGTTCTATGATTTATGTTACGATATGCTAAGTGGCTTACATTTCGGGGTTTTATGTGCTTTGTTACGTCTAGGGGGTACCGTTGGGTCATGAAAAACTTGGTATCAGAGCACAAAGTTTAAAATGATTCTAGGATGATGTCTCATAAGCCATGTCTAGTAGAGTCTTGTTCATAAGTGTGAAGCGCGCCACATTTATGAATGAGAGGCTATAAGATGTTTAGGAAACTACACTTCTTTCACTACTCTTAAGTCGTGCCTTAGAGTTTAACTCTATAAAGTCCCTCTCCTAATCCTTCTCTTGTGTCTTCAGGATATGAATACATGAAGGGCTAACGCAAAAAGAATGGAGGGTGACAATGTGAATGAATGAGTTCCTTCTTAAGCTAATCAAGTTGATCCCGTAGTTGAGAATGTGACCCATGTGGAGTTTAGGTCTACTATATAATTGTTGGCTCAAGTCATGACGACTCAAGCCAATAGAGAAGTTGTAGGTCCGGTAAATGCTAATGTGAATTCGGCTGCTTCAAGGGTTAGGGATTTTGCTAGAATGAACCCTCCCGAGTTTCATGGCTCTAAAGTGGGAGAGGATCCTTAAGAATTTGTGGAAGAGGTTTATAAAATACCTGACATTATGGGGGTGACTTCGGTAGAGAAAGCGGAGCTAGCCGCTTACCAATTGAAGAGTGTTGCTCAAGTATGGTATACTCAGTGGAAGAACCATAGGCCAGTAGGAGCGGTCCCGATTGAATGGGAAACGTTCAAATCGGCATTTCTTGAAAGATTCTTTCCCCGAGAGTTTAGGAAAGCTAAAGTGGAGGAATTCATTAACCTTCGTCAATGAGGTATGAGCGTGAAAGAGTATTCCCTAAATTTCACTCAATTGTCCAAGTATGCTCCGACTATGGTGGCAGATTTGAGGGATGAGATGAGTAGGTTTTTGACGGGTGTGTCCAACTTGGTTGAAGATGAATGTCGTACGACAATGTTCTGTCATGACATGGATATCTTAAGGCTCATGGTGTACGCTTAACAAATTGAGGAGTCAAAACTCAAGAAAAAGAATAGAGACAAGGACCGATGATGGGAACTTCTCCAAGGGTAGGTCCGATAGACAAGGTCGAACAAGGTTTAGACAAAGGTTCTCCAACCAAGGCTCATCTAGTGCTCCAAGGGTCAACAAGGATAGGGTGTCTAACCCTAAACCTCAAGGAGAAATTAGTGGTGGATCCTCTATGTCTAAGCCTACTTGTGCAAAGTGCGGTAAGAAATATGATGGTAAATGCCTAGTTGGCACGGATGGTTGCTATGGTTGTGGGAAGAGTGGTCATAGGGTGAGAGATTGTCCGATTCTTAAGGTTCAAGGAAGAGATGGCAAGCAAGCTCCTCCTAGTGGTCCGAATTCCGATGCTCCCAAGAAAAAATACTTTTATGGTCTTCAATCCCAAGGTGGACAAGAGAGCTCCCCGGATGTAGTGACTGATATGTTAAAGTCCTTTATATTGATGTATATGCCTTGTTAGATCTCGGTTCTACTTTGTCCTTTGTGACACCTTTTTTGGCTATGAAGTTTGAAATACTCCCCGAAGTGTTAGTAGAACCTTTTTCGGTCTCTACCCCGGTTGGTGACTCGGTGGTGGCTAAGAGATTCTATAGAAGTTGTCCCATTTCTTTGTTGCATAGAGTTACTTTGCTGGATTTGGTAGAGTTAGACATGTTAGACTTTGATGTGATTTTGGGTATGGATTGGTTGCATGCATGCTATGCCTCTATAGATTGTAGGACTCCAGTGGTTAAATTCCAATTTCCAAATGAGTTTATTTTAGAGTGGAAGGGGGGAAATTCTATCCCTAGAGGTCAATTTGTTTCTTGCCTTAAAGCTAGGAAAATGATCTCCAAAGGGTGTATTTACCATCTTGTTAGGGTGAGGGATGTTGAATCTAAAACCCCTTCTCTAGAGTCGGTTTCGGTAGTGAATGAGTTCTCGAAAGTTTTCCCCGATGATTTGCCCAGTATTCCTCCCGAGCGGGAAATAGATTTTGGTATTGAACTTTTACCAGATACACAACCTATCTCCATTCCTCCTTATAGAATGGCTCCGACCGAGTTGAAAGAGTTGAAAGAGAAACTAAAGGATTTGTTAGACAAGGGTTGTATTCGAGCAAGTAGCTCTCCATGGGGTGCTCCAGTGTTGTTTTTTAGAAAGAAGGATGGGTCTCTTAGAATGTGCATCGATTATCGACAATTGAACAGAGTGACCATCAAGAACAAATATCCCCTTCCAAGAATTGATGACTTGTTTGACCAACTTCAAGGGGCTAGCTATTTCTCTAAGATTGATCTTCGTTCGGGTTATCACCAATTGAGGGTGAGAGGGGTTGATATTCCAAAGACGGCTTTCCGAACAAGATATGGTCACTATGAGTTCCTAGTAATGTCCTTTAGTTTGACTAATGCTCCAGCGACGTTCATGGACTTAATGAATAGAGTATTTCGACAATATCTTGACATGTTTGTGATAGTGTTTATCGATGATATTTTGATCTACTCAAGGAGTGAGAATGATCATAAGGACCATTTGAGAATTGTATTTTAAGTTCTTAAGGACCATCAACTCTTCATAAAATTTAGTAAGTGTGAATTTTGGTTAAGGTCTGTGGCTTTCCTTGGTCATATTGTGTCAAGCGAGGGTATCGAGGTAGATACTAAGAAGACAAATGCGGTCAAGAGTTGGCCTAGACCTTTATCTCCTTCCGACGTTAGAATGTTCTTAGGTTTGGCCGGTTACTATAGGAGGTTTGTTGAGGGGTTTTCCTCCATTGCTTCTCCGTTGACGACTTTGACTCTAAAAAAGGCTAAGTTTGTGTGGTCGGAAGCTTGTGAGAAAAACTTCCAAGAGTTGAAAGATAGACTTACATTCGCTCCGGTGTTGACCTTACCGGAGGGTACATATGGTTTTATTTTATATCGTGATGCCTCTAGAGTGGGATTGGGATGTGTCCTTATGCAAAACGGTAAAGTGATTGCCTATGCTTCAAGGCAACTTAAAGTACATGAGAAGAATTATCCTACCCATGATCTTGAATTAGCGGCGGTAGTATTTGTCTTGAAAATATGGAGACATTACTTGTATGGAGTCCATGTGGATGTTTCCACCGATCACAAAAGTCTTCAATATGTGTTTAGCCAAAAAGACTTGAATATTCGTCAACGAAGATGGTTGAACTCTTGAAGGATTATGACATGAGTGTCCTTTACCACCTTGGCAAAGCTAATGTTGTAGCGGATGCACTTAGTAGATTGTCTATAGGTAGTGTGGCTCATGTGGAGGATGAAAAGAAAGAATTGGTTCGTGAGGTGCATAGATTGGCCCGACTGGGTGTTCAACTAATGGATTCCACCAAGGGTGGTATCATGGTCCATAATGGTTTCGAATCGTCCTTGGTGATGGATGTAAAGTCTAAACAAGGCCTTGATCCTATATTGGTTGAGTTGAAAGAGTCGGTACTCAAGAAGTCTGTTGAGGCTTTCTCCCAAGGGGTAGATAGGGTACGTAGGTACCAAGGTCGTTTATGTGTTCCGGATGTTGATGGTTTGAGGGAAATTTTTTTAGAAGAAGCTCATAGTTCTCGATATTATATTCATCCGGGAGCCACCAAGATGTACTGTGATCTACGAGAAGTCTATTAGTGGAACAAAATGAAGAAAGATATTGTGGGATTTATGGCAAAATGTCCGAATTGTCAACAAATTAAGGCCGAGAGGTTTAGCCTAAGATATAGATATCCCCACTTGGAAGTGGGAAGAGATTAATAAGGATTTCATTGTGGGTTTGCCTCGCACCCGAGGGTAACATGATTCTATTTGGGTCATTATAGATCGGATGACAAAATCTGCCCACTTCATTCCCGTCAAGGTTTCTTTTTTGGCGGAAGACTATGCCAAGTTGTATATAAGAGAGATATTGAAGTTGTATGGGGTCCCTTTATCTATTATTTCGGATCGGGGTACTCAATTTACTTCACACTTTTGGAAGTCATTCTAAAAAGGGCATGAACTAAAGTTAAGCTTAGCAGGGATTTTCATCGCCAAACCGATGGGCAAGTGGAGCATACCATCCAAACATTAGAAGATATGTTAAGGGCATGTGTTATAGATTTCAAGGGTAATTGGGATGACCACTTGCCATTAATAGATTTTGCCTACAATAACAGTTATCACTCAAGTATCGGTATAGCTCCTTTTGAAGCTTTGTATGGTAGGAGATGTAGATCTCCGATTGGTTGGTTTGAGGTAGGTGAAATTGCTCTAATTGGTCCCGAACTAGTTTATGAGGCCATTGAGAAAGTCCGACTCATTAGAGAGAGGTTGAGAACGGCTCAAAGTAGACAAAAGTCCTATGCTGATGTGAGAAAAAGGGATCTAGAATTTGAAGTTAATGATTAGGTCTATTTGAAAATATCACCCATGAAGGGTGTGATGAGATTTGGAAAGAAAGGGAAACTTAGTTCCCGATATGTAGGCCCATATAAAATTTTGAAATGTGTTGGGAAAGTTGCCTATGAGTTATATTTGCGAAATGAGTTGACTCTGGTTCATCCAGTGTTTCATGTCTCCATGCTTAAGAAGTTTATTGGAGATCCAGCATCTATTATTCCCTTAGAAAGTCTAGAAGTTGATGAAAGTCTTTCATATGAGGAAGTTCTAGTAGAAATCCTAGACCGACAAGTCAACAGGTTGAGAAATAAGGAGATAGCTTCCGTAAAGGTTTTATGGAGAAATCATTTAGTTGAGGGTGCTACTTGGGAGGCCGAGACCGATATGAAGTCCCGATACCCTCATCTCTTTCCTTCTACTCATATTCAAGCTTGAGGTAAGTAATTCCTCTTGAGTTCTCTAGTTTGGGGGTCATGTGTGATATATGTGTTTTCCATGATTTCCTTATGTTATGAATGTTCTTGAGAAATTCATGTTTAGTAAGAATAATGAGCTTTTTATAATTTATATGTTCCTCATGTTGTTGTGCCTTTAGTATGAGTTTCATATTTGACTTCATGAGTTGTGATAATGAACATGATTTAGTATGCTTTTTAGAGTAATTGTGTGTTGGCTCAATGGTATTGTGTTGAGCATGCTTTTAGTTGGAGAAGGTACTTCCTCCTATGATTATGAAATATGATGAGTTTCATGCATAATGGGTTGTTAGATGTAGTTCCTAATTCCTTGTGTTGCATTGATTAAGTAGAGATGGAGTTGATGTTTCCTACTTTGAATTATGCATTATTTTGATGTTGCATGTATGATGGGCTGCTAGTCTTGAGTCTTTGCTTCCGTAAGGTGTCTAGAACATCATTCGAGGACGAATGTTCCCAAGGGGGAGATATTGTAACACCTCAGAAAACTAGTAGGCTAAAGTAGAGCTAAAAGGTGAGGGTTAACGTCAAGGGGGAAGGTCAAGAGCCAAGGAAAATGGGCAAGGGCCAAGGCACTACCCACTAAGACCACAAAGGTATTCACGACCCATAGTACACACCAGGAGTCATGGTGCCACTCGTAGAGGTGGAGGCAGTAGCCTCCTTAGGCTGCCTAAAAAATGGTCCCTCAACACGAGCCACTTCATGGCTCGTGAAGCCTTAGACGGCTCGTGGGAGTGGTCCTGAACTTGCCTTAGTGGAATGGCCGTGGAGGGTGGCTTGGCCTAGAAACAGCCTTAAGGTCCATGAGAAGGACCACAGCTTGTGGCTTGCTCCACGGCTTGTGCAGCCCCTCATGGAGATGCCTTGGGCTTGTGAGCTAAAGGCAAAGGTTGCCATGCCACTACCTCAAGACCACGGATGGGACCACGGCTCGTGGAGCCCCACGTGGTCCTGGAAGCTCACTTAAAGTGAGGGGTGTTTTGAGTATTTCCTTTTTAAGTCCTATCAAAGTGAAGTCGCTTTGCCTTACTTTTATACACCTATAAAAAGTCTTTTTAAGTCAAAATACACCCATTCATCTTCTCCAAATATTCTCTCTCTAGAACTTCAAGGAAGAAAAAGAAGGAAGTCGGAGCTAGGGTTGAAGAATCTAGGGTTTCTACTCAAATTCCTTGGGATTCGTCACTAAGGTATGGTAGCTCTTCATCCATGGATATAATTCATCCATGGAGTCCCTCCAAACTCAATTTCAAAACTAGTGATTTCCCCAAAAGTTAGGGTTTGACTTCAATCTCATAGGTTCCTTTAAAAAATGTTACTAATTATTGATTAATGATATATTATGTATGAATTGAGGATTTCCCATTGTGTTTATGTTGAATCCCCCAAGAACCCATGAAACCCCAAAATTATTCAATTATGAGCTTGAGATGTGGGTTTGTTGATTATAGAAGAATGTTATGAGATTATGCATATAGTTATTGGGTTACTTGAATTATGATTATATCCATGTCTAATGTAGTAATTATAGATGTGTTGGTTGAATATGATCTATGGTCCTTGAAGGGCAAAGTATGATAATTATGCAAGAGTATGAGATCTATGTATATGCATCAAAAACACTTTGAGAGTAAAGTGATTATGATTATGATCTAGTTGTTGTGTTGTTGAAAGATTATCCTCATATGCACACTTATGTATGATTATGATATGATGTGAAAGGTTTTCTCACACTCTGATGATTCTAAGGTTGAAACGTTATTCTCACTTATTGAATCTATGTGTTATCTTATGAACTATGTTGGATTGAGTGTTAAGACATTCTTCCACATATATGAATCTAAGTTAAGAACTTAATATGAACATAATGGGAATTATAATTAGCACCGAGTGGATATTGAATATGAGATGAAAGCTTTTATGTTAGTTGAGTCCGATTTTCTAAATGGGTTCTTTCTACGCTAGTTGAGTCCGGGTTCCCAAAACATATATCTTATGAGATGGAAACCTTTTACCTCAACCGAGTCCAAGTTTCTAGTAGCAATCTCCTTATCCCATAACTATGTGGCCCCATAGGTCTTTAGCTTGTGGATCCACCTAAAAGCTAACAAACCATGTTCTTCCCTTAGGCCAGTAGGACAACCCTTTTCGGTCTGGGTAACACCAGATTCCATGTTAAGCTCACATGGTCTATATCGATTAAGGATTTTTCCCACTATTATGAAATATGAACTATAAACTATGGTTACTCAAGAAGCTTTACTTAGCATGGGTGGGATTATGAGATCTTGTTCATGCATTGCACAAGTTTGCTTTGAGGGTATCTATGGTATGCTTCTACTATGTTATGATGATCTATATGTTGACTATGCTAATGACTTATGCTTTTAAACTAATCTTCATGATGATCCTTCAACTTGGTAAAATGCATGCTTTTCAACTAAAATATTCGTTTTAGCATGTTTTCATGATTTTGTGCATGGCTATCATAATTAGTGCATTTTTTTACTAACCCATATTTTCCTACATTTTCCCCAAGTGTAGGGTCCGATTCTCAAGGTGGTCCCCATTGTGGCTAGAGCTTGGATTTGTTCATTTCTCCTTGCTTGTGGTGATTCCTCATGGTTCAAGGATGAATGATATCTTTGTAGTTCCCTTTTCTCATATTTGACTTTCGGATTATGTTGTAAGGGTTGTGACCCTATTTGATTCAAAGATTGTAAAAGATGGCTAATTGAGACAAGTCTAGACTTCCACTTTCCTTTATAAAAAAATTTGGACTTGAAATGCATTTTTACTCTTTATTGTTCTTTGCTTTATGTTACGATATGCTAAGTTGCTTACATGGGGCCTTTCGGGGTTTTATGTGTCTTGTTACTTCTAGGGGGTACCCTTGGGTCGTGACAGAGGGGGGAGGGGAGCGGGGGATGAAGTAAAAAAATTAAATACTTTTATAAAAGAAATTTTAACAAAAAAAATGGGTGGGGGGGAGGGGGATACGGTAAGAGGAAGTGATGGAGTGGGTTGTAATGACCCCTAAAATGAATAGGTGAAACTAGAGCCTAACGATTGTGTGTTTGAGTTGTAATGGGATTTCATGTGGTGGAATGTTGTTCTGAGCTTAGGTTGAGGGGTTTAGGGGTTAAACGTCAAGGTACGACTCCCCAAGGATCACCCTAGGGGTCTTTGAGGAGGACCCTAGAGCCTAACCCCCAAGACCCTAAGAAACCAAAAATTTGCTCAAGTGTGGTGACCTACGAAAGGGGACCTAAGCACCGTAGGTCCATCCACACCCCGTGGATAACCTCCGTAGGTCAAGGCCCCCAAAACCAAGCTGCAGAACCAAACCACGACTCAACAGTACGGAGCGTGGACCCACTCATGATCCGTGGATTGCAACTGTGTTGCTGTCTTAGACTCGGCCAAGGTGAGGGTTATTTGGTAAATTCATTCTAAGTTTCGTTAAGTTGGGGGACAGTTAAGATGGGTTATTTAAAGTATTTTAAGATTTTTTGAAGTATTAAACTCTATTTTAGAATTCATTATTTCAAATCACCCCAAAGTTAGAAACTACCCCTCCAAAAGTTCTCTCTCTAGAAACTTCCATTGGAGGTGAAGGATTCAAGTTCTCAAGGTCAAGACCTCACCATTTTCACTCAAGTTTTTTGGAGTTCTTCCCTAAAAGGTATGGTAGACTTCATCCCTGACTTAGTTTCTTTCAAGGAGCCAATTTCAAAGTTGATTTCAAGTCTCCAAGTTTTCTCCAAAAAATCCTAGTTTTCAATCTATGCATGGGTTCAATTCAAAAGGCATTTAAGTGATGAATCATGGTTTAATTGATGTTTTAATGGTGAATTAAGATGATTTCTTCTATGAACCCATGTTTTCCCCCAAAATCCTAAGTTGTGATTTGTAATTGGGAATTGATTGAATCATGAAAGTATGTTGAATTGTTTATGTTTATATTGAATTACTTATTGAATCATGTTAATTCCCTTATCTATTGTAGTATCTTAGATGTTTGGTTTGTGATTGATGTATAGCCTTGGAAGGCAATTTCATGAAGAATCTATGTATGAACATGTTATGAAGTATATGTGTCTTGACTTGATTAACATGAATCATTAGGCCAATGACACTCCTTTCATAAATGACTAATGAAGTATTGTAAGGCTTTGTCTTGGATCAGTAGGCTAATGGCACCTTTCCATGCATGTTAATAATGAACCTTGGAATCGGTAGGCTTATGGCACCCTTCCATAAATGGTGTTAATGAACTTTGGGATCGGTAGGCTTATGGCACCCTTCCATGAATGTTGATGATAAACCTTGAATTGGTATACCTAATGTTGATGGCCCTTTCATATGTGAAATGATGAACCTTGCATCGGTAGACCCAATGTTGATGGCACTCTTCTTGAACCTTGAATTGGTAGACATAATGGTGGTGGCCCTTTCTTGTGTAATATAATCTGGGTTTGTCACGCCCCGAGCCTACACCCTGGGCGGGACTAGCACTCGAAGACCATTGTTGACCCCAAGCGAACCCTTGGCCTAGCTTACTTAACTCAGCGAAAGACTTAAACTCAACAAAAATAAGTTTATTTAATAAACTGGAATGTTATAAAGGAACATTCAACTGACCATTAAGGCAAACTCAAGTCTCAACATGGAATAATGACAATGAAAAGACTAAAGAACTAACATATGACTGTCCATGAAGCCTCTAATAACAACTAAGATGGATGTTGGGACAAACCCCACAACATCCTAATGAACTAAACTAGGAAACAATGAAATGGATCCTCCAGAATGCAAGGAGGCTCACCAACAGACTCTGAACTATTCACTAGAACAACGATGCGCCGGAATGTCGATCCTAGTTACCTGTGTTTGCATCATAAGATGATGCAGGCCAATTGGCATCAGTACATTGAATGTACAAGTATGCGAGTTGGAATGCTAAAACAACATAGGCTTGACAGGGAATCTGGAAGAAACACTTACATTGGCTCTTCTCAACTCATAAATACTTAACTGAACTCATTTCAATATAAAACAGTTTAAAACAAGTGCAATATAAAGAAAATTTGTTTAGAAACATAATGTCAACTCTGTGTATATACAAGGATACAACATAACTCTGAAATGTATGTAAAAATACAATAACTGATGTATATAAAATACAATAACTTCTGTGGGAGTTTCTTTAACCGACAACCATCACATAAGAGCTATAGTGATGATACAACGATTTACCACACGCTACCAGCGCATCCTATACTCGGCCAAAGGTATAGAACTTGAACTGCCTAATGGATCCACTAGTCTATTGCGAAAAGGATTTGTCTAAAAAGTATGACCCTTTTCAACCCATTGTGGCTACATGGTTCTATGGTGACGTAAGTTATCTAAACTCATGCTCGTCCCATATTTGGAGCTCAATACTACTCCCAAAATATACTGGCTCTTATGTTTTAAAAACATACTTATTCTGTGATTTGAGATTGGTGCTCAAAAACTTAGCTCAAAGGCTATCTTGGAAATCAAAGTTTCCCCTCTTGCTTCATTCAGAAAGTGATTACTTTTTCTAAAAACTTGCCTGAAGGCTCTTTGGAAATCTCAGTTTCTGCTCTTATTTAAATGTGAAAACATTTTAAATCTCTTTGGGAATACATAGTCCCCATATACTTCTTTGAAGAAAAGAACTTCAACTTTACATCCTTACTTAACTCGAAGCTTAAGTCCTAAAACAAATTTAAAACATTTGTGAAAGACTTGAAAAACTTTAAGAACTCATCTTAACTTGACTCTTGACTTCTCTTGACTTTGACCTTAACTGCTCTTAACTTGACTCTTAACTGATCCTTAAATTGAATTATGGATTCAAGGATTAAGATTTATGACTGGAAATATGTCATGATGTTTAGAAATGATTCTAGATAGTTAAACATGAGAAACGACCAAAAATCAATATTTGAAGGTGGGTTCGTGATGTGGAGGCATAATTTAATTTTGGTTCCGAAAATGTCTTTTGAGGCAGAACACCTCGTGTCAGCTCCTCAACGTGAAGCTGAAATGATCAAATCTGGGCACTAGGCGCGCGACGCGCGGCCACCCCTTAATTTTGTTCGATGAAATTTCTTCTTCGTTTTCCCACCCCGATTCACCCAAACTCGGTTCTTTTTCTCAAATTACTTTTAGATACAGATACCCAGCAAATGTACCTAAGAACCTAACTCGAAACGATCCTATAATGCGACGCAACGAACTCAGGAACTTCCCAACTCAGTCAAATTCAAGAACAATATATGAATTCAAGAATAGGTATCAAGATCATCAATATTCAAATGCTTTTAGGACGAATCCAAACTGAAATAAATATTCTTGGCACGTGGGAGAACGATCCCAACGTTATGAGAGCCTCACATACCTGATAGAAGTAAATCCTTGGGAAACACCAAGTTCCTTGATCGATCTTGCTGAATTTAGCATTTTCTCCTTCTTCTTTTCTCTTCTCCTTTCTCCTTTCTCCTTAGCCCTAGCATGAAATCCCAAGTTCTAAAACTGACTAAGTTCTGAATTGACCCATATTAAACTCCTAAAATCGGATTAAAATAATAGGGTAGTGAAAAGACTAAAATACTGCTTATATTTTCGTATTGGACATTTCCTTAATCTAACAACCCAACTTCCAAAGGGTATAACTTGCTCATACGAACTTGGAATCATGCATACTTGGCGGCGTTGGAAAGATTATTCCAAGATCTTCCTCACCATATCTAGAACTACACCTTACTCATCCTGTGCTAGTAGTTATGGCCGTATGAAGTTGACCAAAATTCAACTTTAACTTACTTGCAATTTTCCAGATATCCTTATAATTTCCAAAAAAAATAATAACTATTTCTAGATTTTAAACTTCCTTCTAGTTCTTTCTAGTTGCGAGATGTTACAATATCTCCCCTTTGGGAACATTCTTCTTCGAATGAAATTTACTCTTATTAAGCTAAGGGTAGTAACATCAAGTTCAAACACCCAACAAGCAAATGCAAACAAACAACATTCTTACTCATAATCTAGATAGTACTAAGAAGAAAATTAGTACCTTGGTTTGCATTTTCTTCGGATTCAAATAGATGTGGATATATCTTCTTCATATCCTCTTTAGCTTCCCAAGTAGCTTCCTCAACAGATTGGTTCCTCCAAAGGACTTTGACTGGCACAACATCCTTTGTTCTCAACTTGCGAACTTGGCGATCTAAAATCTGAACCGAAATCTCCTCATAAGATAAGTTATCCTTGATCTCAATATTTTATGTTTATATGATTGCCCATGCATTTCTTCAACATAGAGATGTGAAATACCGGATGAACCGCTGCCAACTCTTGTGGTAGCTCTAACTCATAAGCTACATTGTCAATCCTTTTGGATATTCGATAAGGTCCAATATACCTGGGACTAAGCTTCCCCTTCTTACCAAACCTCATAAAACCCTTCATGGGTGAAACTTTCAAATATACCAAATCATCTACTTCGAACTCTAATGCCCTTCTCCTAACATCAGTGTAGGATTTTTCAACCTTTCTTGAATCACTTTCATCTTCTCCATAGCTCCGTGAACTAAATCTGGTCCTATCAACCCTGCTTCATCAGCTTCAAACCATCCAATAGGAGATCTACATCTTCTCCCATAAAGAGCTTTATAATGAGCTATTTAGATGCTAGAGTGATAACTATTGTTGTAAGCAAACTCAATGAGAGGTAGGTTATCATCCCAATTCCCTTTGAAATCAATCACACAAGCCCTCAACATATCCTCTAAGGTAAGAATAGTGTACTCTGCTTGCCCATCAGTCTGAGGATGAAATGCAGTACTTAAGTTCACTTTTGAACCCAAACCTTTCTGAACAGATTTCCAGAACTGTGCAGTAAATTGTGCACCTCTATCTGAAATAATGGAGACTGGGACTCCATGAAGTCTTACCACTTCTTGAATATATAACCTGGCATATTCTTCTACTGAATGGGTAGTCTTTACTAGCAAAAAATGGGCTGATTTTGTCATTCTATCGACAATCACCCAAATAGAATCGTGTTGTCTGCGAGACCTTGGTAAACATGTGATGAAGTCCATATTAATAATCTCCCACTTCCATTCTAGAAGCTCTATATTCTGCGCCAAACCACTGGGCATTTGGTGCTCAACTTTCACTTGCTGGCAATTTGGACACTTAGCAATAAACTCTGCAATGCCCTTCTTCATGCCATTCCACCAATTCACTTCTCTCAAATCGGGAAACATCTTTGTGGAACCCGGATAAATGGAATATCTGGAGCTATGAGCCTCCTCCATGATCCTCTCTTGGAGTCCATCCACCATAGGGACACACAATCTACCTTGATATCTCAATACACCATCTCCCCCTTGTTCAAAATCTAATACTCTTTGCTTATGAACATTTGCCTTTAAGTCTAGCAAAATGGGATCTTGGGCATGCTTTTCTTTCACTTCTGACACTAGTGACGATTCAGCCCCATTCATCACCACTATTCCTCATTTTGTGGAATCTATAATTCAGACTCCTAAGTGTGCAAGCCTATGCACATCTTTTGCTAACTCTCTTTTTTCTTTCTCAACATGGCAGTACTACCCAGAGACAACCTGCTCAAGGCATCAGCAACAACATTAGCCTTACCTGGGTGATAAAGAATACTCATGTCATAGTCCTTGAGTAACTCTAACCACCTCCTTTATTTGAGATTAAGCTCTTTTTGAGTGAGCACATATTGAAGAATCTTGTGATCAGTGAATACATCAAGATGAACACCATACAAATAATGACGCCATATCTTCAAAGAGAATACTACAGCAGCCAACTCTAAGTCATGGGTTGGGTAGTTCTTCTCATGAACTTTCAACTGTCTGGAGGCATAAGCTATAACTTTGCCATTCTGCATTAAGACACAACCCAAACCAACTTTAGATGCATCACAATACACCCCAAAACCTTGAGTACCTTCCGGTAAGGTCAAAACTGGGGCAGTAGTCAACCTCTTCTTCAATTCCTGAAAGCTTTTCTCACAAACTTCAGACCATTGAAATTTCACTGTCTTTTGAGTTAACTTCGTTAAAGGGGATGAAATAGACGAGAACCCCTCTACAAACCTTCTATAATAGCCAGCCAAACCCAATAAACTACTAGTATCAGTTGGAGATATGGGTCTAGGCCAATTCTGCACTGCTTCAATTTTCTGAGTATCAACTTTAATCCCATCACCAGAAACTATGTGGCCCAAGAATGCCACAGACTCAAGCCAAAACTCACACTTAGAGAACTTGGCGTACAACTCCTTATCTTTCAAAATCTGAAGAACTATTCTGAGATGGCTAGCATGATCCTCTTCATTCCTTGAATAGATTAGTATGTCATCAATGAAGATGATAACAAACATATCTAAATAAGGTTTGAAGACTCTATTCATAAGGTCCATGAACGATGTTGGTGCATTAGTTAAACCGAACGACATAACCAAAAACTCATAATGACCATAACGGGTCCTGAATGTTGTCTTTGGAATGTCAAATTCCCTTACTTTCAACTTATGGTAACCTAATCTGAGGTCAATTTTCGAGAAACAGGAAACACCGTGAAGCTGATCGAAAAGATCATCAATCCTCGGAAGAGGATACTTATTCTTGATGGTAACCTTGTTCAACTGACGGTAATCTATACACATCCTAAGGGAACCATCATTCTTCCTCACAAACAAGACCAGAGCACCCCAAGGTGAGACACTTGGTTGAATGAAACCCTTATCCAGCAAATCTTTCAACTGCTCCTTAAGATCTTTCAACTCTGCTGGTGCCATTTTATATGGAGGAATAGATATCGGACGAGTATCTGGAAAAAGATCTATACCAAAGTCTATCTCTCTCTCAGGAGGGACTCCGGGAAGATCATCTAGAAAGACTTCTGGAAACTTTTTTACTACTGGAACTGACTGAATAGGAGGTACCTCAACACTTGAGTCATTAACTCGGACTAAGTGATAGACACACCCCTTAGAAACTAACTTTCTTGCCTTAAGGTATGAAATGAAACTACCCTTAGGCACTGCTGAACTACTTTTCCACTCTAAGACTGGCTCATTTGGAAACTGAAACTTGACTACTCGAGTTCTACAATCAACTGAGGCATAACAGACATGAAGCCAGTCCATACCAAGAATGACATATAACAAGCATGAAGCCAGTCCATACCAAGAATGACATCAAAATCTACCACGTCTAACTCAATTAAATCAGCCATGGTACTCTTGTGATTGACGAAAACAGGACAATCACGATAGACTCTCTGCTAGAATAGACTCAACAACAGGTGTAGAAACCCTGAATGGTTCACTAAGTTGCTCATGAATAACATCAAAGTTCATAGCAACATAAGGAGTTACAAAATATAAACTCGCTCCTGGGTCTAGCAAAACATAAACAGTAAAGTCAAAGACTTGAATCATACTAGTACAACATTTGGTGAATCCTTTTGCTTTTGGCGACTGTTGATAACATACAAGAGGTTTGATCCTCTGTTAGTATCGAAAGTAGCCCCTCTAGGTGCAGCTCTATCTGGTGGAGCAACTAAAGAAGACTGGGCTCTATTGCCCCTATTACCATTTCCCTACTTGTTCTTTGGACACTCTCGCATGAAATGCCCAGTCTGACCACACTTGAAACAACAAGTAGAGCCCTCACGAAAAATACCTGAGTGGTTCCTACCACACTTGGCACAGGCAGGAGGCTTACTACCCCCTTGCGCCACACTTTCCTGAGAATAGGTAGGCTTAGCTCTAGAATTCTGACCATAGTACTCACCCTTGTTCTTAGGTGCAGGTGCACTAGCAGATGATGGAGCATGTCCCTTTTGTTTCTGTTGGAAAGATGACCGGTTGACATTACTCTTGTGCTGCCCGGACTCATTCCCTGTCTTAGCCCTCTTGCTCTTGAACTCATCTCTATCTCTCAGCTTCTCTTCCTCTACCAGTTGCACATAGACCATCAACCTTGAAATGTCCATGTCTCCAATAAGCATTGTTGCCTGGCCCTCTTTGCTTGATAGACGGCCCAACCCAGTAACAAACAAGCTCATTAAACTCTTCATGTCCTTAACCATCTCCGGAGCATATTGGGATAGTTGGGTGAACTTCAACCCATATTCATGAACGCTGAGAGAATCCTGCTTTAAGTGTTAGAAATTCCCGTACCTTAGCCTCTTTCGATTCTTGGGGAAAGAAACGCCCCAAGAAAGCCTCTTCAAAACATGCCCAACTCGCAGGTGGTGCATCCTCGGCTCTACCCCCTTTCCATTGATCAAACCAAGTCCTAGAAACACTCTTCAATTGATATACAGCTCGTTCAGTGTCAACAACATGCATCACATCGAAAACCTTCTTCAGTTCCTCAGTGAAGTTCTCTGGATCCTCAATAGTGCTCGAACCAGTGAAACTTAGAGGATTCATCCTTAAGAACTCACGAATCCTGGAAGTGTCAGCCTCTTCTTGTCGAGCTCCTCTTTGCTGACCAACCTGGTTAGCCACAGCTTGACTCAACATCCGGACAGCCTCACGGAACTCAACATTGGTGACCTCACCTTGCGGTTGCACTTCAGGTTCATTGGGTAACTCTTGCTCTTGTGGTTCAACATTGCGTCTAGCAGGACGACCTCTGATAGATCTTCGTGGAGGCATGATTATCTGAAAACACGTGCAAGCACGAATTAGAGGAAACCTTTTAAAAGATCTAACGCATGAAAAGAATATGCAAGAAGTGAAGGAATTCCTAAATGTTGCGGCCTCCCAATTATAGATGTGGCGCGCTTCACACTAATAACTAGGACTTTACAGACACGGCATCATAGACTCCCTAGGACTCGTGAACTCTATGCTCTGATACCAAGTTTATCAACCCCCGAACCTACAACCTAGGCGGGACTGGCACTCGAAGACCATTGCTGGCCCCAAGCGAACCCTTGGCCTAGCTTACTTAACTCATCGGAAGACTTAAACTCAACAAAGATAAGTTCATGTAATAAACTAGAATGCTATAAAGGAACATTCAACTGACCATTAAGGCAAACTCAAGTCTCAACATGGAATAATGACAATGAAAAGACTAAAGAACTAACATTTGACTGTCTATGAAGCCTCTAATAACAACTGAGATGGATGTTGGGACAAATCCCACAACATCCTAATGAACTAAACTAGGAAACAATGAAATGGATCCTCCGGAATGCAAGGAGGCTCACCAACAGACTCTGAACTGTTCACTGGATCAGCGATGCGCCGGAATGCCAATCCTAGTTACTTGTGTTTGCATCATAAGACGATGCAGGCCAACTGGCATCAGTACATTGAATGTACGAGTATGTGAGTTGGAATGCTAAAACAACATAGGCTTGAAAGGGAATCTGGAAGAAATACTTACCTTGACTCTTCTAAACTCATGAATACTTAACTGAACTCATTTCAATATAAAGCAGTTTAAAACAAGTGCAATATAAAGAAAAGATGTTTAAAAACATGTCAGCTCTGTGTATATACAAGGATACAACATAACTCTGAAATGTCTGTAAAAAAAATACAATAACTGATGTATATAAAATACAATAACTTATGTGGGAGTTTCTCTAACCAACAACCATCACATAAGAGCTATAGTGATGATACAAGGATCTACCTCACGCTGCCAGCGCATCCTATACCCGGCCAAAGGTATAGAACCTGAACTGCCTAATGGATCCACTAGTCTATTGCGAAAAGGATTCATCTAAAAAGTATGACCCTTTTCTACCCATGGTGGCTACATGGTTCTATGGTGACATGAGTTATCTAAATTCATGCTCGTCCCCAATTCAGTGCTCAATACTACTCCCAAAATATACTGGTTCTTATGTTTTAAAAACATACTTATTCTGTGATTTGAGATTAGTGCTCAAAAACTTAGCTCAAAGGCTATCTTGGAAATCAAAGTTTCCCCTCTTGCTTCATTTAGAAAGCGATTACTTTTTCTGAAAACTAGCCCATAGGCTCTTTGGAAATCTCAATTTCCGCTCTTATTTAAATGTGAAAACATTTTAAATCTCTTTGGGAATACATAGTCCCCATATACTTCTTTGAAGAAAAGAACTTCAACTTTACATCCTTACTGAACTCGAAGCTTAAATCTTAAAACAAAGTTAAAACATTTGTGAAAGACTTTTGAAAAACTTTAAGAACTCATCTTAACTTGACTCTTGACTTTGACCTTAACTGCTCTTGACTTGACTCTTAACTGATCCTTGAATTGAATTATGGATTCAAGGATTAAGATTTATGACTAGAAAAATCTCATGATGTTTATGAATGATTCTAGATAGTTAAACATGAGAAAAGACCAAAAATTAATATTTGAAAGTGGGTCCGCGATGCGGAGGCATAATTTAATTTTTATTCCGAAAATGTCTTTTGAGACAGAACACCTCGTGTCAGTTCTGCGACGCGAAGCTGAAATGATCAAATCTGGGCACTAGGCACCCGACGCGCGGCCACCCCTTAATTTCGTTCGACGAAATTTCTTCTTCGTTTTCCAATCCTGATTCACCCAAACTCGATTCTTTTTCTCAAATTACTTTTAGATACAGATACCCATCAAATGTACCAAAGAACCTAACTCGAAACGACCCTATAATGCGACGTAACGAACTCAGGAACTTCCCAACTCAGTCAAATTCAAGAACAATATATAAATTCAAGAATAGGTATCAAGATCATCAATATTCAAATGCTTTTAGGACGAATCCAAACTGAAATAAATATTCTTGGCACGTGGGAGAATGAACCCAATGTTATGAGAGCCTTACATACCTGATAGAAGTAAATCCTTGGCGAAACACCAAGTTCCTTGATCGATCTTGTTGAATTTGCCCTTTTCTCTTCTCTTTTCTCTTCTCCTTTCTCCTTAGCCCTAGCGTGAAATCCCGAGTTCTAAAACTGACTAAGTTCTGAATTGACTCATATTAAACTCCTAAAATCGTATTAAAATAATAGGGCAGTGAAAAGACTAAAATACCCCTTATATTTCCGGATTGGACATTTCCTTAATCTAACAGCCCAACTTCCAAAGGGATTAACTTGCTCATACAAACTCGGAATCGCGCATACTTGGCGGCGTTGGAAAGATCATTCCAAGAGCTTCCCAACCATATTTAGAACTATACCTAAATCATCCTGAGCTAGTAGTTATGGCCGTCTGAAGTTGACCAAAATTCAACTTTAACTTGCATTTTCAAGATTTCTTTATACTTTCCAAAAAAAAAATAACTATTTCCAGATTTTAAACTTCCTTCTAGTTCTTTCTAGTTGCGAGATGTTACAGGGTTGGTAGTCCTAATGTTTGTGGTCCTCTCAAGTACAATAATGTTAATGTGAATGAACTACTCTATGGGAATGGAGACTAAGCACCGAGAGGATATGGTAAGATGAAAACTCTCCCCATGTTAGGCCGGGTTCCAATGAACATCTTCCTATCCCATAACTATGTGCCCACATACGATATTAGCTAGTGGATTCCATCTAAGCTAAAATGTTACCGGTCCTACCTTAGGCAAGTAGACCACCTATTTACGGTGTGGGGTTATATGACACCGGGTTCCATGGTTTGCTCTCATGGTCTATGTTGGTTAATGCTTATTCCCATCATGTGAGATGTGTACTATGATTTCTTGAGAAGTTCTATGAAGTGTGGGTGGTAGTATGGGATGTCATCCATGCATTGCACGAATAGGCTTTGAGAGGGTCATTGTGAGTTCTCTAATGTCTTAATGACTAATGAATGAAAGTTCTCTAAATGAAGCTAATGAAGAATGTTGGCTTATATGCTTAATGCAATGATGCATGCTATACTTGGATTGTACTATGAGTTACTTCCTTGTCATGACTTCGATTGTATTTAAAGAAAAGTTTTAAATTCCGCAATATTTTCCTATGCTCTTATGTTCACGAATGCTATGAGGTTTGTATGATACCCTTTGGGGTCAAGTACGCCGTGTCACTTCCAGGGTGTAGGCTCAGGTCGTGACATGGGTAAAAAAATATTTTATATTTTATTCTATAAAAAATATTATTATTTTGGGATACTAATCTTTTCATCTTAATTTTAGCGAATACTAATAATTATTTAATTTTTGTCAAGGTGGAATGTTTTGTCCATGTGAAGTATGATGTGACAATTCTTTTGAATAAAAGAGAGTGTAATACACACACAATGATGTGAGTGTTATAAAAGATAGAAAACGTGTTTCTCAAACTAATAAGTGATAGTGTAGGTATGAAACTCACACTCTCAGTAATTTAGGTATGAAACTAAAAAAAATGGATAGTTAAGATGTGTTTTTGACACTTATCTCTATTTTTTATCGGTTTTGAAATGATCGTCTTTTTTTCCTTTTTTGACAAATCTTTTATTCTAGCTTCTCACCTGATATGTTTAAGACTACAAATTAAACAACATTTGATAGAATACATTCCACAGATTTTTAGTTTAAAATCACAAGATTTAAAAAACAATCTTACTTTATAAAATTTCATTAAATAAGTAAATTAAAACCGAGAGAGTATCATCAATTAACTACGTACGGTAACATAAATTAATTTGATATGGTGTAGCAGCTAGGTGTGAATAAATTGGGGATAAAAGGAGAAGGGAAAAAACAAGTGTGAATAAAACATTGAGGATGACGAAAAGGATTTTGGGTTCACATTGGAGCAGAGTGGGTAAAAATTGGTGAGGTTGTTGGCTATGCAACTTAAACAATATCTCAATTACTTGTAAATTAGATATTTGATCAAACAAAAAATTTACAAATATTTTAAGTTTGTTATAAAATAAGTTATAAATAAAATGTATAGCTATAAATTAGTAAATGCAAAATTAGAAGTTTAAAGTTAAATTATTACTAATTAATATAAAACTCATTAAGTAAGTATATATGTTTTTTTTTAAAAAAAAATACTTTTACTAACAAATGCATGTTGTTAGCATATAATTAAGAACACTACAACTATAATCTACAACAACAAAAATAAGAAAAACAATACTAACATTTTGCATACTCTACTTTCAATTCTATAACTCAACCATCTTTAAATTAAAAAAATCCCACATTTGCACACTAATATAACTAGCCAATGTTGATTTCTTGAAAATTTTAACATGCTAATGATATTTTATTGCTGAAATCTATTAATTATAGGTTTAAAATTCCAAAAAGTTGATGCATGCACACATGCTACTTTTGTGGCTCCAATAGCCGCAATTAGAGATTTTCAGGCATGTTAATGTTTATGATTCAGATATTTGAATATATATATAACTCTGATTGAGATAGTTGAGCGAGTAACTCTCTTAACTCTTACATCGCATATGCATAGTTAATTAAAATCATAAGATTTAAGGATAGTAGGGTACATTATACTTATATCTAAAATTACTATTCTTTTTGGCCAAGTTTTTGACAAGTCCAAAAGTTTTTTCTATTAAAATACTTATTTTAGCAAGTTAAGGGTCATTTAATTTGATATGGGTTCACAATGGCATTTTCAAGTTTCAACCAAATCCAATAATAGATCATGGGAAGTTCTGGTCCTTTTTTCGTTTTATTTAGATTGTGTTAGCTTTGAAGACACTTTTGGGCCAAAATGAAAAATGTGGGGGATATTTTTTTTGCTTAATAGATGGACAGTAAGTATTTTTGTTCCAACTCCAATAAATTAAGGGAAACTTGTATCCATTTTCAAATATACAAAGAAGTCATTTTTTTATACTCACGAAGAAAATGTCACCTAAATTAAGATAAAAAGAGAAATAGTTTAATTTTGATTTCTCAAATATAAGTAAATTTTATTTTTATCCATATGATATTTGACTTAAGTACATTGAACCTTTAATTAGTTGAAGAGATGCACTTTTTCATCCTCTTGATTGCGAGTCATTCTAAATTTACAGAGTTATATATCAATAATTAGACTATTTTATTGACAATGTGCAATGTTAAGTATGTATTGTTGATTTGTTGATCAATATATATTTGCGGATAATATAATTTCAAAAGTAATTTAAATATAATATATTTTTCTATATAAAAGAATTAAAAGCATACTTTTTTAATTTATTGAAGATTAAATATATGAAGTCAAATATCATAACGAGTGAAATAAAAATTTATATAGATAGACCTAAAGTATGATTATCCCAGATACAAATTAAAGTTGGAGAAGTGCCTCAAATACTTTTGAACTATGAGATTTGGTATAATATTACCCTATGTTTATTTTTTGGGTGAAAAATTCCTTTGACATTATTAACCATTCGGGCAAAAAATACTCTTATTTCTAACGGTCTACACTCATAAGGTGGATGGAGGAAAATATTGTACCAAATTTCATAGTTCAACGTATTTTAGCCTCTTCTCTATTAAAAATAATTTGAAATTACTTAATATGTAAAATTATTTTCGTATTCCCTTTTTCAAACTGCTTTGAGATGCATTACTTGAGTTGATGGTCAATCAGAAATAATTTTTCTACATCTACGATGTAGAGATAAAGTATGCGTACACAAGGGGGATCTACATGGAGTTCAGGGGTTCACCTGAACCCCCTGAGTCGAAAAATTATAGTGTGTATATAGGATTGAATTTATAATTTATGTCTACATATTTAATATTGAACCCCCTCAACTCAAGTAAGGGACTATATTACTTGGATGGGTACCTTTTAATAAATAATTACTGATTTTAGTATTTATTACCATTTTTAGCAATACATAGCAATACTATTATAAATCTACAATATGTATTAAAAGTGAATTATGTATGCAATATATATGTATTATACTATTTTAAAATATATTGTGCTTGTTTGGTAAGAAATCGACACATTGTATTAAAATGTGTGAAAAATGTATTATCCATCAATAAAACTTGTATTATATGTGTTTTATAAATTGTTCTCACTTCTCTGTAATATGTATTAACTGTATTATAAATGTATTAAAAGTGATCAAGTGAAGAAAAAATGTTATTGCTATAATAAATGGTAAATATTTTCTTAATATTTTTTTTAACCTCCTCACTAAAATTTTTGATTCCGCCATTGTCAGCATACAATTTACCTTCTCAAACCCCACTTCTGAAATTTCACAAAATATATTATTGTTATATTCATTTAAACACATTTTTAGTAATACTAATTAATAAATTTTGACATCAACCCTAATTGTGTCATTTTAGAGGGGTAGAGGTGAGCAGCCACCTCACTTCATATAGTGGCATTATAATAAAGACAAAATCAAATGAAAATCCTCGTATATAAACTATCTTTGTCAATATACGATAGCTGTAATATTAATTATTAAAAATTGTGCATAGAAATTAACGCAGCTTTACAACATATATATAATAGGCATCTTATTTACATCCGTACTTTTAATTTGCCTTAGAAAATTAATTAAACAAGATTGTCATATAATGGAGGAAAATCTTCCTCCAGGGTTCAGGTTCCATCCAACAGATGAAGAACTCATTACTTATTATCTGAATAATAAAGTTTCTGATTTCAACTTCACTGCTAGAGCTATTACTGATGTTGATCTCAATAAGTCTGAGCCTTGGGACCTCCCTGGTAATTATGTATTTTATATTTTGATCATTCAATCATCTTCATGCTTCTTTCTACCCCTTATTTCAATCTTCAATTTCACTACTAAAAGAAATTAAAAATACTAATATTATTAGCAATAATCAAATTTTGTAGTTAAACATCAAAATTAGCTAGTCAGTAATCTTATTTAGCGATGAATATATTATCAAATTATTTTTTTAGTTAATTACGAACAATTTATACAAATTGTTTTGTGTTGTTCTAGCTCTAGCTCAATCTATATATGTTCAGTTAGTTTTTACCTACGTATTATATTTTGAAAGAAGAATAGATAGATAGAAATGTTACTATGTGTATTGATGTATAATTTAGCATGTAGTTTGGGAAGTTCAAATTGTATAATCCACTCATGGGAGAGCAAAAATGAGAATATTTTATTTCTTGCTTCTTCCTTTATCTTTTTTTTTTCATGAATAAATATATATTTTATAAATAAACAAATAAATAAATAGTAGGCAAAGATTGCGTATGAGATTATAACGAGTCGTCAGAGATTTGGTCATGTGTCCAAGATTTAATATATATATATGGAAAATAATTTTTGACTTGTATATACTCTTTGTACAATTTTCTATATATATAGTTATAATTTTTTGAATAAAGGGGGTTATATATGGCTATGCCACTGATTATAACTCTATGTACAGGATGCTTAATTATGTAGCAAACAAACAGAAAATGACATTCTTCTTTTGCAAAAGCCCTAGGCATTTATCATATTTTTAATTACTACTTCTCTATGTTGACAAACATTGCGTGTGTAAATGGATATGAAGGTAGAAAAAAATGAAGTGGTGAGTTATTTTTATGTGAATAAGCTCACCAAATAGCAACCACTATGATAATAAAAAAAACTAAAAATAAATGAATATTCGATAATGAAATATTTCGATTGTTGTTAATTTCTTAATTAATGTTGTGGTACAGCAAAAGCGTCAATGGGAGAAAAAGAATGGTATTTCTTCAGTCTAAAAGATCGAAAGTATCCTACAGGACTTCGAACAAACAGAGCTACAGAAGCAGGCTACTGGAAAACAACAGGGAAGGATAAAGAGATATTTCGTGGTGGAACGGGAGTCCTTGTTGGGATGAAGAAAACCCTAGTTTTCTACAGAGGAAGAGCTCCTAAGGGTGAAAAAACCAATTGGGTTATGCATGAATACAGAATTGAAACAAGATTTGGTTACAAACCTTCTAAGGTAAGTACATTCACAATAAAAAACAACAATACATTTGACACAAAATTTTCAAAAAGAAAAACTTTTGTAACTTGTCATCTAAAATGAGTCATATATAATTATTACTATATATAGAAATGTGTAATTATTTATGAAACTGACTAAAAAAAGAAAGTAAGTCATATAGAATGATACATGTATTTTTCTATATTCAATATTATCACTTTATATACAATTCAAATCTTAGTAATATGATTTATTTTTTTCAATTACATGGGGGAGGGGATAAATGAACCTCCAACACCAAGGGCAAAGTCAGGTAGCCAAAGAGAGTTGTAACTACATCTTAAAGAAAGAAATAGAATACACCATGAGATAAAGGGTGATCATTCTTACTATCTTGAATTCACCACTTATTCTAACACTAACAAATACCCCCCTCTTTTTCAGTTTATACAACTCACTTTCCTTTTTATTCAGTTTGAAAAAGAATAAAACATTTATATATTAAGTAACAATTTAATTTTTAAACATCTATCACTTATTTGAAACACATGTTTCAAAAAAATTTCTTTCTTAAACTTAATGTCAAGTCAAACTAATTTATATAAAATGGGACAAAGAGAGTGTTATTAATCCGCGATTAATATATTAAATTTTTGTTGTCTTGCTTTCAGGAGGAATGGGTAGTCTGCAGGGTGTTCCAAAAGAGTTCAACTGTGAAAAAGCCACAACCAACATCATCTTCTCCTCTATCCCTAGAGTCACCTTGTGACACTAATTACACAATAGCAAATGAGCTTGGAGATATTGAGCTACCATTTAATTTCAACTACCTAACCACTACTCCATCAAGCGCGATCAACAATATTTCCTTACATAATTACAACAACGACAATATAAACTTGGCTGCTGCTGCTGCTGCAACAAGAGAAGCAGCAGCAGCAAACACTCATCCATTACTACCTTGGTCTTCGAACTTGTTAAGCTCTAATCTTTCATCAGTAAATTCATTGCTTTTTAGGGCATTACAATTAAGGGGTTATTCGCCAAGAGAACAAGCTACAAGTTCTACTACTACTGCACATGACTATGCGTTTATGCTCCCACAGGAGAATATTCTCACAACGCAGTTTGGAAATGATTTTGCTGTGAATAGTATTGGGGCACCTTCTTCATCTATGGCATTAGATAATTCTGTACAGCATCAACAGCCACAGGAACAATTGTACAAATTGGACTCCAATAATTGGTGAAAGAGCATTAGTCTTCAGTAGTCACAACTAACTACAGCTTTGTAAAGAAGGGAGTTGGAACCAACCAAGACTATTTGTTGGAAATTGGAATGAATGCTTTTTTAGATGTGTTTTTACTGTATATGCAACAAGTAAGTCCATAGGGAGAAAAAATCTATGAGACATAAATAAGTAAAAAAAAAGAGAGGTAAATTTAGTCTTTTATTGACTTGGGAAAATCCCTAGTCTTTGTTGTAATTTGTCGTTTATTTACAATCATGCTTCCACACTATGTAACAATTTAATTCCTCTTTTGAGCGTTTATGCATTTAAAACTATTATGTGCTTTAAGATTTTTCTTTAAAAAAAGGAATTTACGCATTATGGAAGTGTGCCCTTTTATTTCATCATAAAAAAACATGTACATAAACAATGCTTAAAACCATGAGCTAATCTATGAAACATTCACAAATGCATAAATGCTAACAACTATTATATATAGGTAAACTCAAACCTATCAACTGGGTCAAGTTGGCCCAGTTCCGGCCTGGTAAGACCGTCCTTATAAGAGATCAATACCGGTAAGACCAAAAAGGTAATTGACCCAAAAAAAATATGCCTAGCTCATGCTAGGCTAGAAGGGGCATAATAAGACCAGTTAGCCCGGCCCATTAAGGAACCGACAACTGGTCCACCGGCCCGATTGATCTCCACCAGTCCTGAAAAACTGATAAGAGGTGTAAGACACCCCATAAGCCTCTAAAATATCCAGGTTGAACAAACTGTCCTAACAATCAGACAAGAAATCATAAGCCTTCTATTCAACTGTGTCGTCGAACTTGGAACGTGCTAATCTAACAAATCTCTCAAAACTCTTCTGCTATGCGACATACATGACTACACTAGAAGAAACAAGTGGAGCTGCAAATCTCGGAAGTCCCAAAAAAGGTACTGAAGCGAAACCATGAGTCTGAAATCCCACACTAGGCCCCTCAATTTGTGGTGTAACACCAACTGTAATAGGAGAACCTGCAGTGCCCGGATAGATACTAGAATTAGGAGCACTATCCAATCTAGGCAATAACCTGACGGATCAAAACCTGAAGCATCTGAGCAGTGTCGGGAACCACATGAGGTCAGTGGCGAAGCCACCCTTCGGCGGAAAATTATATTATTTTTACATGGTTAAAATATTTTTTTATGTATATATAGTAGATGTTGAACCCCCTTAGGCTACTTCGTGTGTCTATTTCTTCAGATTTTGAACCCCCTAATTAAAAATTCTGGCTCCGCCACTGCATGAGGTTGAGATGGTTCCCTCACCTCTATCTTCTGCTCAATAACATCGTCAAGTCAAATACGGTCTTAGGTGATGCCTCAGTTGCTCGTCCTTGAGCAGGTGTTGTCCCTTTCGCTCGGCCACGACCCCTAACATCACTACATCTCTTGCCTTGCCCACAAACTAGGGCTATGACAGTAAGTACGACCTCGCCCTCTAAAGTACTAGCTCTAGTACTCGTCATCTGTACAAAGAGAATAGATTTAAAGGTATGCAACACTTGCTATGAATAATTCGCACAAAAGGAAATGAATATATCCTACTAGCTTGTAGCCTCTCGAAGATAAGTACGGACGTCTGCGTACCGATCTTGCAAGACTCTACTAGACACCCTGCTCTTTAACTTATGGAGTCGCAGAACCTAGCGTTCTTATACCAATTTATCACAATCTAAAAGCTGAGGTCATGATGACATACCCCTTGAGAACCCAAAATGGTGTGTAAGCTGAAAGAAATACACATACGAGACTCCCGAAAGAAAGTCAGACCACAAAGGATAAAATACAACAAAGAATTTTCCAAAACCTGGTACCATATATAAGTATAAAGAGCATCTAATATATTTCTAGAATCTGAAATACATCTCAAATCTTCAAAAGGAAAATTAAAGACTTAAAATGATATATTGAGATCAATGGCAATCTAGAAAAAATGATCTCACCACAACTTCAAAAGAGGAAATCTATTGGATTCAATCAACCACAACGAGGATCACCCTGACGAGGATCCACATCAAAGGGATAAAAAAGCAAGAGGTGAGTACAATCTACATGTACTCAATAGGCTAGACCAACTAAGCATTAGTAACTAAACAGACTTAAAAAATAAACTATATATGAAACACTTCCAACTGCCCGCATAAGAGTCTCATTCCAACATCGGTGTCGCCAATTTATATAGAATGGCGCGAATAAAGTAAACACATAAGGGTAAAAATAATGTTTAAATCAACACATAAATAAATTACACGGCACAACAAGGTTGATCAGTGCGATGCAACAAGGCTATAGATATTTTCCTATTCCATTTGCTGCCTAAAGTTGATTAGGGGAAGCGCTAATTATTTGTAGATTTTCTTTAGGTTTTTAAAGTAATGTTTAGCTAGTCATGGTGATTATGTGAAGCCTTTTATGAAATATCCTTTTTCTTTTCCTTTTTGACTAATTACCACATGTTAGAGTAATACTTTAATAGTGAACCTGTAGTCAAGCTTCCTTTATTCTCCCGATGTTATTCTGACAGCGGTTGATCAACAATGCTATGAGAGGTTTCAAAAGATGAAACCACCCCAGTTTTAGGGTGGTAAGAGCGAGGATGTTCATGAGTTCTTGACTTTATGCCAAGAGATGCTTGAAGCTGTAGGTATGGTGGATGCTCGTGGTGTCCAATTTGTTGCACTTCAGCTTTGTGGTTCGCGCCAGAGAGTGGTGGAGGACTTTTGTGAGGTTTAGACCAGTTGGATCTCCGCCCGACAGAGTAAGATGTGTTTTCTAGTGCTTTTCAAGACTAATTCATTCCTTGGAATGTGAGAGAGGAGAATCGTCCAAGGTTTGAGAGATTTACTCAAGGCAGTCTATCTATGACCGAGTATGAGGCCTGTTTCTGTGAGCTTTTTAGGCATGCTATGACTATTGTTCCAGATGAAGCATAGAGAGATTGCAGATTTGTGAGAGAGTTGACTTTCTCCGTCAGATCTTATGTGCTCAAAGCAACCATAGAGGGGGTTTCCTTCCAGTTTATTGTGAGCACCGCCAATGAGGTGGAACTGATGGTTTTAGATGAGTTTAGGGATCCCAAAAGGGTTTGTTCTTTTGGTCGATTTTTTAGTGCCTCATCTAGAGGCAGAGGTTCACATTGGGGTAGTGGTTCATTTCAGCACCATGGAACAGTTCATGCTTCAATGGCAGTAGCTGAGGGTGGATAATTAGCCCGAGGATCTTATGGTTCTGGCCAAGTTAACCATGGTAGTTCATCTGGTTCGCAACAATAGTTATCTGTGTCAAGATATTGCTTTACTTGTGGGGATCCAAGTAATATGATGTGACAGTGTCCTCTACAAACTCATTCAGGACCTTATCGTTCTTATTCAACTTCTCCATCTAGGGTTGGAGTGTAAGAGGTATTTGTTTTTTAGCTAGACGCCTTGTTTATTAGGTTGTTTTTTTGGGTACCGTATTGTTGGTACGTACTCACCCCTTGTTTCGATACTTGTGTAGGCTTCGAGCCTAGACCTGTGTGATCTCTTCTTCCTCTTCTCTAGACAGTCGAGGCACGTTGAAGGATTTGAGAGGTAGCTGTTTATCATCCTGGTGGGCCCTCTTTTCCTTTTCTTTAAGCTTTGTTATACTTTAAAAACAAAGACTGAAACTTATATTTATCTTTCGAATTCTAGATTTTCATTTGTGGCTTGTACACGTGACAACCAAGTTTTGGGGTATTATTTAGAATGGATAAGTTTTCCGTCTTTGTTTTGTTCTTGATTTATATTTCCACTTTTCTTTAATTTCCGCTGTGTTGAGTCTAACTTTTCTTGGTGGAAATAGACAACTGACATCACGTTTGTTTTTGGATCGTGAAAATGTTATTATATGAGTTTTTTCTATCAAAATAATTAACATATATTGATTTAATTACTACTATCTTACATTACTATTTTTTTTATGTAATTATATATTTCAGTTGGTTTCTATCACTAACTATATGTGAATTACTTATGAAATCTATTCTTGAAAATGTTTAAGAATTATTTTAAAACATAATATAAGATGTTACAACAATTTTAACTCAAGGGACTATTTATTTTCTTCTACTATTTGTTAGATTATGATCGTCTTTTGATAAAAACATAAAAATAGCATTTAAATAAACTGAAATAAATGAAAGATAAAAAAATAAAGTTATAAATGTAATTTAACATTATTATATTTCAAAATATACGTGTAACACACAGGCACAAATACTAATGTCTCTTAATAGTAATGTAATTCCAGGAAACACACATATCATCGTCGATATATTTGTTCTAGACTTTTATATGAGAAAGCCAAACCTGTTTTCCTATTTAGGAAAAAAAAATCTTTCTTTTTTTTGTAAACATTTGAAATAGGGATCATACCGGGCCAAACATTTTTTTTTTCATCTTAGCAAAAATCTTTCTCATCTATGGTTAAAGTTTTTTTATGTCAGGTTTGAAACAATAATGGGTAAATATTTTAAACGAAATAACCATAAATACAAAAATAATGAGATAAAAAGGAATAAAAAGTATTTTATTTGTTAGTTTTTACCTTTTAAATAAGTTAGTATATTTCTCAAAAAATTGAATAGACATAGAGAAACAAATGACAAAAAAAAAACATGTCTAAGCAATAAACAAAAATAAAAACAAAACAAACGAAATGTGAGCAATTCAAAAGGCATGCTGATGCCTACCTTTCCACTCGAACTAATAACTAAAATAGTTTTATTCTTTTTAGAGAAAATCTTATTTGAATTTAGGTGTGTATCGAACTTTTGAATTGCTTTCTATATTAGTTTATTGATTAATAACAAGAAAAACATGACCTGAGACTTATTTTGACTTCTATTTGACCTAAAGAAAAACTTATGATTTGTTCTATTCCGTCATCACTTTGTCATGGAATCATTTGATTTGAATTGTCCATGAAATATTTCTACGTAATTATAAGCTATTGACTAATATGTGAACATGGGTTGCTTACCGTCATTCTTGAATGTGAACATGTCTTTTCTAAGAAAGACAATAGAGTTTTTCTTAAGAGAAAATAAAAAAGGTTTAAGAGAAACAATCTTTTATATATATAGTCAAGAAAATAAAAGTTTTTCAGTTTGTGTTGAAGAAAAACGTGATGGACAACATATGTGGAAGAGAGTAAAATTTGTTATAAGTGTCTATCATGAGTCATAAAGAAGCAGGCTATTCTTGGGTATTCAGTTTCTGCTATCTCCTCCTATTTTTATTCAACTCTTTCATTATTATTAGTGATTTGTAATTTTATTAAGATAAAGCTAATATAATCAATTAGTCTGGTAAAGTATCTGGGTTGTTACATTATGAACATGATCTATGATCAACACTGTCATCTGTCACACACGGCTCTATTAACGGCGGTGATGATAACATAGATGTTCATTCTATCATTGATCGGTGAAAATGACGAAGCAATCATTAAATTATTCTCTAAACTTCTTACCCTTATTAGATTACTACTTTTGCTCATAATTTTAATGTTCATCATTCAACATTTGACTCTTTCGTTAAGAGTGGTGAGCCAAATTCGATTCATCGAGCTATTGGTTCCTCGGTTGGTGTTGATGAAGGTGATATTAGCGATGATCGAAAAAATGGCAAAGTAATCACGGAATGTATATCACAACTTCTTACCTCAATTGGATTACTCATTTTGTCTATAATTTTACTTTTCACAATCCAATTTATGTTATCTGATTTTCAAGTATTTTTCGAGTGGTGAGCCAAATTCTATTCATTGTGCGAGTGGTTCCCCTATTGGTGTTGCTCTTGTTCTTCTTCTTGATCTGTTTCTTCTGTATAATCTATTTAGAATCTTTGGTGGTGATGGTGATGATGAAGATTAAAGTAACGAAAATGAATCATAAACATATTTAGAATTTAAATTAAACGGATTAAGAGGTTGACATTCAGGACTCTAACACAAGCCATTTTTATCGAATGAATTCAGAGGTTGGAGTTTGAGATTCTAACGTAAGTCATTTGATATATATGATTTGAGATCTATTATTTTATGTTTTTTTTTAAATACACTAGTTGAGATGCACGTACGTTGCACGTGAATGTCAAACCATGTAGTACATTATTTTTAATAGAGATGTTCATTCCGTCATTGATCGGTGTAAATGGCGAAGCAATAATTGCATTCATCTTTGAACTTTTTTCCCCAATTAGATTAATCCTTTTACTTATAATTTTAGGTTTCACCATTCAATTTCTCTCATTTGACTCTTTCGTTTTGAGTGGTGAGCCAAATTCGATTCATCAAGCTATTGGTTCCCCGATTGATGTTGATTTAGTTCGTCTACTCATTTTCCTCTTTACCAAACAAAAAATAGAGGAACAACCAACTCTATTCAACTTCACTCATTCTGTCAACATGAACTTGATGGACAATCAAGGTCGCGGTCCTTCACAAACATCCCTATTTGTTTTGAGTATTTTTTTCGAGTGGTGAGCCAAGTTCTATTCATCTTGAGAGTGGTTCCCCTATTGGTGTTGCTCTTTTTCTTCTCCTTGATATGTTTCTTCTATATAATCAATTTTTTATCTTTGATAGAGTAGCTTGATAATGGGTCTTACGACTGCATGAGAATCGTAAAATAGTTTGGGGTAGGACAGCTTATGTGTCTTATAGATATGGAATTGATGTTAATGGACTTGGACCCTCCTTACCCCATACATAGTAGACCAGAAATCAATATGGTCCAAGTTGTTTATTTGTGTTGTATAATTATTTTGTAGAAAGTTGATTGTGTTGCACCAACAAAGCTCATCCATGTAGTCAGCGATAGTTGTGCTGAATATCTTTTCAAAGTGTAATAAGCCTGAAAAATTTCAGTGTAAGCTTGTGTGTGTTATATGGAGATTTCTCCTCAGAAATAGTAGCTAGTTCCTATATAGATTACTAGAGGAACTGCATAATTCTTGCAAGTCTTACATTTGAACGTTTGTTTTGTTGAGAACACAATTGCATGATTCATGATAGCTAATGTTGTATCAGAAGAGTTTTGGTGAAAAACATGCATGATGTATCATATTTACCACGTAATGCAACTAGTAGCAGTGAGGATCGAGCCTTTTAACCAGTTCTCGTGGATAACATTATTCTCTTTGTGGATGTAGATGAGAGGATGTCCTAAGCTTTTCACAATGTCATGCTCATAACCCCAGCCAAGGAAACCAATTTTGCCCATTAGCTATTTGAAATAAGATAACTTTATCATAGACTAACTTTAATACGTCAATGAACAACATCCGATAAACAGAAAGAAAACAAACCTGATAGCAAAGGTCTATCTCATCAGATTTAAGTTGGCTGCTAAAATGGCAGACTAGTTGTGTTTCCAAAACTGAATTTACGTTTTTCAGCATTCTTCAGTTAATACTTTTTGAGTTTATTTTTTTCATTATAAAAGTTAGTTTTGTGACATTGTTACAGCGAATTGAAAGTTGGATGCAGACTATAGTAACTTTGGCCTTGTCTTTTTGCAGAAATCAACAGAAACATCAGAAAAACTGCACTTATGCATATTTTTGCATTGGATATTACTTTGTGATTTACCTTTCAAGAAAATAGGCATAGGGTAGCATACCAAACATAAACAGTGTCTTTGATGCTTTTTCATTTCCTTCTCTCATTATAGGAAAAATATGAAGAAATATCACGGGAAAAAGCAATGTCTCAAATCGATATTGATCAATGTGAAGCATATTACCAAGCTGCGGGGGAAGAAAGGAAAATAAGAATATACGTTCTTGGATCTGAAGCAAAAAAGTACTACGGGCAATATTTTTGTGTCTCATCAGCAGTACCACTTTCATTTTCTCAATCAACACCGACAACAAATATTGATGAGTTTGTAAAGCAAATGATGCATGCACTTACTAATCATCTTGTTCATGTTATTCTTGATCGGGTACAAGCAGTGATTACTCTTGTTAGCAACACATCGGCTGTGATCGCACACATAGTGCCTCCGGCTACTACTAATGTGGACGATGTCGATCCCTCAGTTTCAAGTGACAATCATATCCCTTAGTCTCCCGCAACTTTAACTTTTGATATTGTCAAGTCTTTTTGAAAACTACAAATTATGTAGTAACAATGTTTGATGAACATAGGTTCATTTAAGATTAGTTGTTAGATTGCTTTGAATATTTTGAACTAAAAATGATGTTGTTTTGATTTTTCTATGTATATTTTTTTAATCATCTATGAGTATTATTTTATATGAATGTTGATTATTTTTGGAGTATTTAGTAATTTTCTTTTAATTTATGTCAGCATTTTGTATATTTAAAATAAACTAATCAAATAATTTTAAGAGAAAATTTAGCGACTATTTGGTCATTTCTATCAAAAGAATGTTGGTGATGGACTATTAAGCGCCAAATATGCTGGCTTAAATGACGGAATATGTTGCGACGGACTAGCGACCAAATTTTTGTCGCAAATTTATCCGAAATGACGAAATGCTGATATAAATTAGCAACAAAACTATATAATATAATGACGGATCAATCTGTCACCAACAAGTGGCGACGAATATAATTCGTCACTAAGACGTCGCTAAAAGTGTGACAGAACTCATTTTTCATTGTTAAGAGATTATTAACGAGTGAAATAGTAACATCCAACAATTCGTCGCGAATCCATCGCTAATCATGGTTAGTGACGGAATTTCATAGATTAGCGACGAATTCTATTCGTCGGTAAATGCTGTTTTATTTTTTTGTAGTGGGTGGTGATGATGAAGATTGAAGTAACAGAAATAAATCTTAAACATATTTAGAATTTAAATTGGATGGATTCAGAGGTTGATGTTTAGGATTCAAACACAAGGCATTTTGATTTAATGGATTCAGAGGTTGGAGTTTGAGATTCTAACATAAGGCATTAAATTTATACGATTTGAGATCTATTATTTTACATTTTTAAAATACATTAGTTTAGATGCACATGCATTGCACGTGAATGTAAAATCATGTAGTACATTATTTTTTTAACTGATGTAAATATTATTAAACTAACAATTTAAGTAATCGATTACAAAAGGAATAAAAAATATATATGTTTCTATTAATAATGAATGCACTTTTTTATATTTACTTATTGTGTGCATACTAAAAGATGTGAAATCAATATCCCAAAACATTTATATCTTGACTTTTTTCTCCTTTTAAAATTAATTGTGGTGTGTAAAAATAAAAAAGGTCACTCTTAAATCTATTAATTACACCTCTTAAATATACTTTCCCCTCCCTCCCTTATAATTCTTTGCTTAATATATTATTGTTGTATTGTTGGAGTATCTTACAAGTTACACCATTGATGATATCACAATATCTCAAATATATCAAGCAAAATCAATATCACAATCATCTCAACACTTCAACACTCAATTAATATGAAATGTATGCAATGCAAGTAGAGGGCGAAAAATTCATGTCGGATAGTTAGGATCCATGTGGAATTCATAAAGTTCATATACTTTTCGGAATCATTTTGACACTTGCTGAAATCATTTTCCATTGACTTCGCAATTCGCATGATGTCAATTTGCCAAAGCCATTTCTCCTCTACATTATTAGAATAATTTTTTTGTAAATCAGCTCAGTGGCCACCATTCACCAATAATTATCATGTATCGATAAAAAATTTATGAATATATATGAAACTAGTATTTAGTTTTTCAAGATAAACGACTATTTCTTGATGTAAATTGAATATTCTAGAGTCATGTACCTTAGTGAATCGCTAATGTAATTACACAATTAAAAATCATTAGTACATGACATTGTCGTTTAGGCAATTGCTTATAATTAAGATAATCATTGTTTTATGTGATTTAATCTAAGCACAACAGGAAAATTAATCTCTGCAAACTATTTTGATGAATGCTATTTGTAAAGCTATGTATGTAGATTTTTCACTTCTCCTTAGAGAAAACTCTCTACCCTTCTTCAAAATCTCGAACCAGGGAGTCAATTTCGAGCCATTATCACAATTAAAAATAAATGTAAAATTTTGAAGTTTGTGTATTATTATTGGACATTGATATTGCGGGATGGTAAAATAAGTGCATCTAGTTAACATCATTCAAAAGAAACAAAAAAGCTATAGTATAACTTCTTATTTTGGGTATATTACAAGCAACTAATACATTGAGTTATATTTGAACACTATAGATTTAAAAATAATAGAAAGTAATTAATACATTATCGCCAATCATTGTATCCTTTAAATTAACTAGTTTTAAAGAGTGCATTGATGAATTCCTTTTCTGGAATTGGAATTTGGTAACTTGAAGGATTAACCCTTGTTGTCACCTCTTGAGTTTCAGGCATCGACATTAACGCAGTACATGAAGCTTGCTAAATTTAAAGATGATCGAGTAGTTGACTGACGTCCATTCTGTTACAGTATTCTTTATTAAATACTTGTACAAAAAGTCTCTAGCGATCTCAAAAACATTATTCGGAATCTTATGGTCTTAATCATTCATAATTTTCTCTTGCAAACCTTTAGTGTCACAATGAATCCAGACGCGATCATCTCTGCCACAGTGCACCCTAGATACCATATATCATAAGCTTTGGTATGAATACCACACACCAAAGATTCTGGAGATGCATAAAGTAAAGTTCCTCGGTTGCTCAACGAAATTCCAATCATATATGTTTTTCTATCACAAACTTTCAAGGACAATCCAAAGTTAACCAACTTCAACTTGTGCATCCCACCACGTTCATTATTGAAAACCAAAATATTAGTATGTTTAATATCATAATAAACCCATCCTTCCTTATGAACGTGTTGAATACCCATTAAGATTTGATATGTATAGAAACATACTTCCAATTCTGACATTGTTCTCATTCCTCTTTTGTAATTGTTGATCAAATCGTGGAGAAATTCACCATATATATGCATATTCAAAAAAACAGATTGTAAATTGAAATATTATCATTATAAATACTAATGTATGTTCCAAAGAATTGAACCATCTAAAGATAATCTTTGAGAGTTGTCAAGATTATTGCTTCTTTTTGGAGTGAACTCGAATGGTTATGATCAGCACATTTAACAACAGCAACGGAAGCACATAATAAAGAAGGATCAAACTTGATAGCATAATAGACTTTTCCATAAGTGCCAACATCAAGAACATAATCTGTAATTGAATGGTTGTGAAAATTATAAATGGTAGTGCCTATCCTCCAATCCTAACTTGATGTGGAGAAGGTTTCTAAAAGTTAAAAAGATTACCTTTTTTGGTAATTTTATTTCCATATTTGATATGGATAATGTAATTTTCTATATTCCTGAATGCAGCAAATAGTTTAAGGTTAATTAGAATCAGATATATATTTAATTAATTGTGCAGCAAATTACTATTAGCTTCCGTGAGCCCTTGCTTTTTTCCTACTCCTAATTTTATGCTTGGTCATAGAAACGACACTATAAAACTCCAAGTGTTAAAATTATGCAAACATAATGACAAAATTTTAATAGAGAAAAAGAACGATATCATTAAAAGGGCATGAAGTCTGACATGCATATACAAAACTTTTTCTTTGGATTACAAGTGGCAGGAGTAGATATTTTCATACAACAAAGGCCTCAAACCACTAGCTTGAAAAACCAAAGAGAACAATAGCTAAAGAGGTCTAGGAGAGTTTGCCTATCTTTTGATAATTCTCGGCTCGAAGCGTTTGGTGGACCCAACAATGATTAAGGGTGTGTTTGGTATGAAAGAAAATGTATTCCATGGAAAATGTTTTCCTAGAAAATGTTTTCTTGGAAAACAAGTAAACTTCTAACTTATTTTCTCATGTTTGGTTGGTGAAAAGAAAGTATTTTCTGGAAAATATATGTTTGGTTGGTGAATGAAAAAAAAAATTTGATTTTGTTTTTTTTGGCTTGAGACTAAAAAATAATCCTTAGAAAAATAATTTATGATTTGACAGTCAACCCCGATAATTGATCTAGGACCCGACCCCGACACCCAAACTAGGACAAGACCCCGATAACCATTCAAAAATCCGACCCTGAGATATGACCCAGGACCAGACCCAGGATTCTTTTTTTTTCAAAAACATTATTTTACTAAAAATTGACGGGGTCGAGGGGGACCGGGGTGGCATAAAAAATGAAATTTTTTAAATTTTAAAATATTTTTCAAAAAAAACAATATTTTCTTTAAAAAAAAAATTGATGGGGGTTGCCTGGCTGAGGATGGTGTAAAAATATTTATTTTAAAAAATTTGAAATATTTCCCAAAAATAGTTTTTTTTTTCTTAAAAAAAAAAATTGACGGGGGTTGCAGGGGTTGGGTGGTTGGCAGCTTGGTGGGGTAGAGGAGTGGGGGTGGAATAAAAATAATTTTTTTTAAAATTTGAAATATTTTTCAAAAACATTTTCAAGAAAAAATTGATGGGGTGGCCCGGGTGGGGGGTAGGGTGGTGGAGGGGGGGGTTGTGGGGGAGGGGTAGCCTTGTTTGGGGGGAGGTGGTGGGGGGAGTGGAGGAAAAAAATTGAAATAGTTTTCAAAAGCAATTTTTTTGGGGGAGAAGGGATGTTAAAGAATAACAAAAGTCTCACTTTGGTGGTTAATGAGATGAGTGGACTCCTTATAAGGCTTGACAATCCTCCTCCCTTTGAGCTAGCTTTTGGGGTATGAGTTAGGCCTAAGACTTAATTTAACATTGTATCAGAGCATAGTCCGTCTCACCCAATGTTAGGGGACCCAAAAATAAAATTGCCCACGCACCAGATGCTAAGCACCGGACGTGAGGTGGGGTGTTAAAGAATAAGAAAAATCCCACATTGGCGGTTAATGAGATGGGTGGACTCCTTATAAGGCTTGGGCAATTCTCCTTCCTTTGTGCTTTTAGGGTGTAAGTTAGGCCCAAGACCTAATTTAACAAAGGAGTAGGATTGGTAGGGGTTGGGTGAGATTAAAAAAATCTTAAAATTTTAAACATTTTTCAAACATAAGTTTTAAATTTTTTTATTTTTTTGTTTGAAGATCCCTATGAGCCTATAGGAGACGCAAAAACAATGAGCTCCACAAAATTTCCTACATCTCATTATCTTATCGAAGCTGTGAAGTTATCACCTGATGTTTGCATAGCTCAATCAAAAGATCTATAATGACCTTAACCGGTGTTGCAAACAAAATGAATTATTCTTGAACCTTATTTATGGTAGTTATAACAAGATAATGGCTCTAAATATAGAGTAAGGCCTTTAATACTTTTATTATGAAAAAAGAAAGACCTAAGAAAAAGTCACATGACCTTAAGGGTGACAACAATCAGTTGGGAGAAAGAATTCTCTAAATCATCAACGGGCGGTGTTCCTTTTCTCCACTCCCAAAAGCTAGGGCTTCCATTAGAATATCAACGATATATTAGAATCTCCATGGATACCTATCATGAGCCAAGAAAGATCAGGTTCTGATAGTCCTAATTCTAAATACAAAATGGGTGCT
>JAJOOE010000720.1:0-37619 GCA_036250405.1 Solanum raphanifolium | reverse complement strand
ATTTCCCACTCAATTTGACCCCCTGAATAAGAATATGAAGTCGAATTTCCGAAATCATGCACGGATTTTGAGATATATGGAAATTACAATTATAGGTGTTTCCGAAGCACATTTTCGGGCATTTTTGGGGTCGTTTCACTTATGAACCTAGAATTGGCTTTGACTAAGAAATGGGGCCTTTCTTGGGAAGAGGTACTATGAGTTGGCTAAACTAGAAAAGGATCCCTCTCTAGTACATATGCGATTGAATACTCTATGGAAACCAAGGCTAAGCACCGAGTGGATGTGGTTAGGATAGTGGCCTAGTTGAGTATGAGATTATGCACAATGAACATCCTTGGACATCTCTTAAACCATGTGCCTACATGGGTTGCTCTTAGTTCTACCCTTGGCAAGTAGAACAACCTCCACGGAGTAGGATAGACTCCGGATTCCATTCATTGCTAGTGTGGTCTATGTCGGTTAAGGCCTATTTCCATCATATGGAATGTGCACTCTTGTAGTGGATAGGTTCTACAATGTGTAGGTAGTAGTCTAGGATGCTATCTACACATGGCACGAGTAGGCTTAGAAGATACTAAAGTGAGTTCCCTAAGCCTTAGGGCTATTATGTGATTGTCCCCTATATGATTGTGTCTCTCCTAAATGGTTTTATAAGGAATGGTTACTTAGTATGTTTCAAGGTAATGATAAAACCCTTGTCTATGGTAACTCTTAGGAACACATAGATGTATATGAAGAGGTTGTATGGTCGGTCACTTTATTATTTACTTAAGTGTGGCTTTGGATGACTTGAGATAGAGGCTTAAAATGGTAATGAAGGACTTACTTGGCTATCTTGTTTAAGTATTGTACACTTGTGTTAATTGAGTTGTAAATGATGTGAATATGGTCTTATTTGTGAATGGTGACTTGAAATGTGGGGTTATGCTTGCGGTCGTAAAAGTTTGTTAAAGAAGGTCTTAAAAACATACATTCCTTGTAAATGTCCGTTGTGCATGTTTTCTTGCGTGGTCATCATACTTAGTACGTATTGCACTAATGCCATATTTCTTTATTGTTAGAAGTGTAGGTGGTGGAAAGTGAAGAGATCTTTTGAGGAAGCTTGTGATATTGACTCTTCTCAAGAAGATTGGTATGTCCTCATATATTCGAGGACATAGTTGTTACCTTTCTAGTATTTCCACTTAGGCATTGTATAAGACTTATATTTTGTTGTGAAGGGTTGTTCCCCTAAGATGTTCAATTCATGTCTAAGACTGTACATGAGACTTAGAAATTCTACTTTGTTACATTTGAAACATTCTATGAGTATTTTGAACTTGTTTTAAAAAGTGTTTAAATTCCTTACAGTTTTTATTACCGAATGCGATGAATGAATGCTAAGGCTTGTATGAGACCTCCGAGAGGTCGAATACGCAAGTAACGGCTAGGGGGTGCTCTCGGGTCGTTACAGAATATGAGATGGAAACTTCCACGCTAGTTGAGTCTGGCTTCCCAATGAAAGTTTTTACCCTAGTTCAGTCCAGCTTTCCAAATGGGTTCCTTCTACCTTAGTTGAGTACGAGTTCCCAAAGTATGTATATCATGAGATGGAAATCTTCTACCTTAGTTGAGTCCGGGTTCCCAAAGTATGTATATCATGAGATGGAAACCTTCTACCTTAATTGAGTCCGAGTTTCTAGTAGCAATCTCCTTATCCGATAAACTACGTGCCCCCAATAGATTACTTAGCTATTGGATCCACCTAAGATAAGAGTATGGTTCTACCGTTGACAAGTATAACAACCCCTTTTCGGTGTGGGGTAGACACCAGATTCCATGATAAGCTAACATGATCTTTGCCGGTTAAGGCATATGTCCCATGTATGGTAGTAATATGAACAAGAATATGAATCATGAACTATGGTTACTTAAGAAGCTATACTTATTATGAGTAGGATTATGAGATATTATTCATGCATTGGACAAGTACGCTTTGAGGGTATCTATAGAATGTTCCTTTTATGTTATAATGATCTATGTATTGATTATGCATATGATATATGTTTCTGATATATGCTTAGTTTGGATTGTAGTTTGAAAGGCATTTCCAATGCGTGGATGACTAAAGGTGAGTATTCCCTTGTCTTTGATAAGTAAGCTAAGAATGAGATCAAAATATAGGAAGTGTGCATGAGAACTAAAGTGACTTGCTTAGCATGGGTGGGATTATGGAGTCTTATCCATGTATTGCACAAGCTTGCCTTGAGGTGACTTATTAAGTGTTTCTTTTACACTATGTTGTTCTAAATGCCTTAATTATCTTATGTTATGAAATGCTAAGTGGCTTACATGGAGTCCTTCGGGGTTCTATGTGCCATGTTACATCTAGGGTGTACCCCTGGGTCGTGACTGTTAAGGAAAAACAGGATACTGATCCTATATTACATCAGTTGAAAGGTGCAGTTCATCAGTAGAAAGTTGAGGTTTTCCCCCAAGGAGGAGATGGTGTACTTCATTTCTAGTGTTGCTTATGTGTTCCTAATGTGAGTGAGTTGAGGCAGAAGATCCTTACAGAATCCCATAATTCCAGATATTCTATTCATCTAGGTGCCACTTTTGGTGGAACGACATGAAGAGAGATATAGCTGATTTTGTGACAAAGTTCCACAATTGTCAATAGGTTAAGGTAGAACATATGAAACCAGGAGGAATGACTAAAAGAGATTAACATTTCTACATGAAAGTGGAAAGTGATAAACATGGACTTCATTACAGGTTTACCCCGTAGTCGCAAACATCAAGACTCCATTTGGGTAATAGTAGACAGAGTTACTAAGTTGTAACACCCCAGAAATCTAATGACATAAGCTAGAACCTAACACGTAAAATAGTAGCCTAAATAGGATTAACATGAAGATTAGAGTCCCAAAATAACTTCCCTAACATAGTACTAAAGTCCTAGTGCCTAAACGTCAAGCCACGCCCCCCCCCAAGGACCCCCAAGGGTCCTTGAGGAGGACCAATTGACTGACCTAAAAGCTATCAAAACCCAGAAGGATCCACGAAAGGGGAACTCACGCACCGTAGGTGGGGATCATGAGTCAAGTCTTGGCCTTTCCAAAATCCCCCAAAGTCTTTGTCCAATCCACAATGTAGCAGCACAGTCTGTAGACCTACTCACACCCCGTAGGTGGGATCTCTTGAGTTGGTGGCTTGAGATGGCCAAAAGCAGGGGATGCAGACCTAAGCCACGGACCTGTTGGATGGGGCATGAGCCCACCTATGGTCCGTGGGTGGTGGGGAGTAGGTCACCCCTACAAAAGCTGTCATTAACTCGGCTAAGGCTTAGTCAAAGCCATAAATTCCAAGAGTTATTATATTAGTGTGGGCTCATTTTAATTCATTATTTTAGACCTATATAAATACTTATAAGTCATTAAACTCCACTTAACACCTCATAACTCACAAGACTCAAATTAGAAACAAACTCTCATCTCCAAATATTCTTTCTCTAGGACTCCATTGAAGAGAAAGGTCAAGGTCAAGATAGGGGTTCAAGAACCAGCCTTTTTTCTCCAATTTCTTGTGGAAATCAACCTAAGGTATGTATGCTTTAATTCTTGGGTAGCTATCACCCAAGAATCCCCTTCAAACAAGGTTTTAAGATGACCAAAAACCTAGGGTTTCAATCTAGTCATGGGTCTTTCTCCAAAATGTTTTCAATTGTTTAATTATGGTTTATTATGATTTATCATGATGATATATGATTGTATTACTGGAGTATTTATGGATTTTGATGAAAATCTCCCTTGGACCCATGATTTACCCTTTCTTCCTAAATTCTGAGCTAAGGTGTGTCTTGATTGATCATGGAAGCTTGACAATTGATTATGTTTACATTTATTATTTTGTTGAATCATGAAATCTCTCTTTCTAATATGATAATCGTAGAAGTTTGAGATGATCCTGATTCTTAGCCTTGAAGGGCAACAACTAGGGTTTGTTTATGTTGATGAGGATTGTATATGAACTCATGATTCACTTATGTATTGATGATCCTATGACTATTGTGTATTGGTGGTATTGATACAAGATCCTTCTCCCCTACACTGTAACACTTGACTATGCATGAAAGGTCTATAATGATGATAATGTTGTTGTGTTGATTGAAAGGCTATTCTCATGAAACACTATGAACATGATGTGAGAGGTTTACTCACTAATTATAAATTCTAAGGTTGAAAGGACATTCTCACCTAATGAATCCATGAGATAACATGATGGTTTTAGTGCTAGAAATTCTTCCATGAACATGAATATAAAGTAAAGACTTAACATGATTATCAAAGGGAATTAGGCTTAGCACCGCGTGGATAAGATCATGAGATGGAAACCTTATACCTCAGTTAGTCCGAGTTTCTAGTAGCAATCTCCCTATCCCATAACTATGTTCCCATATAGGTCTCTTAGATAGTGGATCCACCTATAAGCTAAACATGTTAGTTCTACCTTAGGCAAGAGAACACCTCTTTTTGGTATGGGTTCATGACACCGGATTCCATGTAGCTCACATGGTCTATGTTGGTTAAGGCTATATTTCCTTACATGACAAGAACATGATCCATTACATCACAAGAACAAGAATATGAACAATGAACAAGAACATGAGTTATGTGCTATGATTACTTAAGGGGTTTTACTTAGTGTGAGTGGGGGTATGGGACTTCACTTATGCATTGCACAAGTAAGCTTTGAGAGTAATTATGGTATGTTCTTGATGACATGATTCTTTATGAGTTAATGTATGCTTTACATGACTATGAAAGATAAACATGAACCATGAATATGAACCATGAGTATGAACATGAATATGAGATATATCTATGACTTCTTAATGAGCTTTGTTTAGTATGAGTGCGGGTATGTGACTTCACTTGTACATTGCATAAGTAGACCTATAAAAGGCTTATGGTTTGATTTACTTATGACATGAAGATGTATGAATCTATGTATGCATGATATGAATTGATGTTAAGAATGACTTTCCTTATTATGAACTATGAACATCAAATGTCTCTTTGTCTATGAGTGTTCGCTAATGATGTAGTCAAGGTAAGTTATGCATGACTATGGTAGGCTAATATTGCTTATGGTATGGTTTGACTTTGTAATTACTCTAAATATGCATAATGACTTTTGAACTTGAAAAAAGCATGATTTCAACTAAATGTCCCTTTTATGCATGTTTTAAGGATTTTCTATGCCTAACTTCCATACTTAGTACATTATTTGTGCTAACCCATATTCTCTTAATTTTTTTATAAGTGTAGGTTCCGGTCGTTGAGACGTACTTATTCTTTCAAGTGAAGCTTGGGTTGACTATTCCCTAAGCTTGGTGAGTCCTCAAGAGTTTGAGGACAAGATGTTATTCTTTCTAGTTTCCATTATACTTTCTATATTCTAGACTTTATTATAAAGGGCTATGTTGCTAATATTGTATTAGATTGTATTAGATGGTTTCTTTAAGAAAAGGCTAGAATCTTATATTACTTTATGAAAAAGACTTATACTATAAAAGTTTTAAATTTCTGCATCATTTCTATATGCTTATTTTCATGATTATGCTAAGGGCTAGTATGAGACCCCTTCGGGGTCAAGTATGCCGTGTTACGTCTAGGGGGTACCACTGGGTCATGACAATCTTGGTAATCAAAGCACAAGGTTTAGAATGACTCTAGGATGATGTCTCATAAACCACGTCTAGTAGAGTCTTGTTCATGGGTGTAAAGCACGCCACACGTATGAATGAGAGGCTATAAGATGCTTAGGAACTTTAACTTCTTTCATTACTCTTTAGTCGTTCCTTGGAGTTTTAACTCTATGAAGTCCTTTTCTTAACCCTTTTCTTGTGCATATAGTATATGACTAAAAGAAGGGAGGCCACATGAAGGATGGAAGAAGAGATCGTGAATAAGGGAATTCCTCCCTAAGGTCCTCAAGAGCCTTTAGTTCCTCAAGCTCCTAATGATGAGGGGTCTATGACAAATGTGGAAATAAGGTCGTCCCTCCAAACATTCACTCATGCTTTAACGGCTCAAGTCAATAGGGATGCTACAACTCATGTGAACCCTAATGAGAGAACTATGGCTTCAAGGTTGAGAGATTTCACAAGGATGAACCCTCCTAAGTTCTTTGGTTCGAAAGTGGGTGAAGATTCTCAAGAGTTCATAGAAGAGATTTACAAAATAATTGATGCTCTGGGGGGTGCCGTTTAGAGAAAAAGCAGAACTAGTCGTGTATCAATTGAAGGGTGTGGCCCAAGTATGGCATACTCAATGGTAGGGGAAGAGGAAGAAGGAGCAGGTCCCATATGTTGGGAAGTGTTCAAAAAGGCATTCCTTGATATGTTCTTTACCCGTGAGAAGAAGGAGGCCAAGGTTGAGGAATTTCTCAACCTTCTTCAAGGAGGTATGGGTGTTGAAGAATATTCTCTTAAGTTTACCAAATTGTCCAAGTATGGTCCATCCATGGTGGCAGAGCCTTGAGATGAGATGAGTAGATTTGTAATGGGTATGTCTAGCTTGGTGAGAAAAGAATGTCGTTCGGCTATGCTTCATGATAACAAGGATATATCCCGTCTTATGGTGTATTCTAAGCAAATGGAAGATGAGAAACTCCTTGAAAAGAATAGAGATGTGAAGAGGCCAAAGACCAATGATGGAAATTCTTCAATGGGTAATTCCGAGTGTCAAGAGAGACCAAGGTTCAAGAGAAGGTTCTCCAACCAAGGCTCCTCTACTACTCCAAGAGTTAAAAGAGATAGGTTTCCTAACCCTAAGCCTCAAGGAGGCAATAGTTATAGATCTTCTATGACAAGGCCTACTTGTGCCAAGTGTGGCATGAAACATGAGGGCCAGTGTCTTGTGGAAACGGATGGTTGGTTTCCCTGTGGGAAGAGTGGTCATATGGTGAGAGATTGTCCCATGCTAAAAGTTCAAGGAAGAGAGGGAAAGCAAGTCCTTTCTAGTGGTTCAAATTCCGATGCTCCCAAAAATAATCGCTTATATGCTTTTCAATCCTGACGTGTTCAAGAGAGTTCCCCGGATATGGTGACGGGTATGTTGCAAGTCTTTTCCATTGATGTTTATGCATTATTAGACTCCGGTGCCACATTATCATTTGTTACACCTTTTGTGGCTACGCAATTTGAAATACTCTCCGAAGTGCTATTAGAGCCTTTTTCAGTGTCTACCCCGCTTGGTGACTCAGTAGTGGCAAAAAAGGCTATATAGGAGTTGTCCTATTTTTTTGTCGCATAAAGTCACTTTGGTTGATTTGATAGAATATGACATGTTTGACTTTGATGTCATTTTAGGGATGGATTGGTTGCATGCATGTTTTGCATCTATTGATTGTAGAACCTGGGTGGTTAAGTTTCAATTTCCAAATGAGCCTACCTTAGAATGGAAGGGGGGAATTTCTATCCCTAGTGTTCATTTTGTTTCATGTCTAAAAGATAGAAAAATGATCTCCAAGGGGTGCATTTACCACATTGTTAGGGTCATGAGTGTGGAGTCTGAGACTCCTTCATTAGATTCGGTCCCTGTGGTGAGTGAGTTTCTGGAAGTCTTCCCCGATGAGTTGCCTGTCATTCCTCTAGAACAGGAAATAGACTTCGGCATTGATCTTTTTCTGGATACACAACCCATATCCATTCCTCCTTATCGGATGGCTCTGGCCAAATTGAAAGAATTGAAGGAAAAACTTAAGGACTTCTTAGACAAGGGTTTTATTCAACCAAGCATATCTCCATGGGGTGCTTCGGTATTGTTCGTAAAGAAGAAGGATGGTTCGCTTAGGATGTGTATAGAATACCGCCAATTGAACAAGGTGACTATAAAGAATAAGTACCCTCTCCCTAGAATTGACGATTCGTTTGATTAACTCAAAGGGGCTAACTTTTTCTCAAAAATAGATCTCTGTTCGGGTTACCATAAACTAAGGGTAAGAAGGGTTGACATTCCCAAGATGGCCTTTAGGACACGGTACGGTCACTACGAATTTGTGGTTATGTCCTTTGGGCTAACTAATGCCCCGACAGCATTCATGGATCTAATGAATATGGTGTTTAGGCAATATCTTGATTCGTTTGTGATCGTCTCTATCGATGATATTTTTATGTATTCAAGGAGTGAAGGTGAATATAAGGATTATTTGAGGATCGTATTGAAAGACCTTAAAGACCACCAATTATATGCTAATTTTAGTAAATGTGAGTTTTGGCTAAGGTTGGTTGCCTTCCTTGGTCATATTGTGTCAGACATGGGTATATAGGTAGATCCTAAGAAGACGAATGCGGTCAAAGGTTGGCCTAGACCTCTAACTCTTACCGATATTATAAGTTTTTTGGGTTTGGCCGGCTATTATAAGTGGTTTGTTGAGGGTTTTTCCTCTATTGCTTCCCCGTTGACGACCTTGACTCAAAAGAAAGCTAAGTTTGTGTGGTCGGAGGCCTATGAGAAAAGCTTCAAAGAGTTGAAATATAGACTTACATACACTCCGGTGTTGACCTACCAGAGGGTATCGATGGGTTTGTGGTATATTGTGACGCTTCTTGAGTGGGTTTGGGATGTGTCCTTATGCAACATGGTAAAATGATTGCCTATGCTTCGATGCAACACAAGGTACATGAAAAAAATTATCCAACTTATGATCTAGAATTGGCGACGGTGGTATTTACCTTAAAAATATGGAGGCACTACCTATATGGGGTCTATGTAGATGTTTTCACTAGCCGCAAGAGTCTTCAATATGTGTTTAGCCTAAAAGACTTGAATCTCCGACAAAGAAGGTGGTTAGAACTTTTAAAGGATTATGACATGAATGTCCTTTACCACCCCCGCAAAGCTCAGGTACTTGGAGATGCCCTAAGTAGATTGTCCATGGGTAGTGTGGCTCATGTAGAAGATGAGAATAAGGAATTAGTTCGTGATGTGCATAGGTTGGCCCGGTTAGGTGTCGAGCTAGTGGATTCCACCAAGGGTAGATTCATGGTCCATCATAGTTCTGAATCATCCTTTGTGGTTGATGTTAAGTCTAAACAACACCTTGATGCCATATTAATGAAGTTGAAAGAGTCGGTTCTCAACAAGTCCGTTGAGGCTTTCTCCCAAGGGATAGGCTGCTTAGGTACCAAGGTAGATTATGTGTTCCAGATTTTGATGGCCTAAGAGAGAAAATTATAGAAGAGTCTCATGGTTTTTTGTATTCCATTCAACTGAGAGCCACCATGATCTACCGTGATTTACAAGAAGTCTATTGGTGGAATGGCATGCAAAAGGATATTGAGGGTTTTGTGGCCAAATGTCCGAATTGTTAACAAGTTAAGGCTGAACACCTAAAACTGGGAGGGTTTTACCAAGATATAGATATTTCCACTTGGAAGTAGGAGGAGGTGAATATGGAGTTTGTGGTGGGTTTGCCTCATACTCGAAGGCAACAAGTTTCTATTTGGGTCATTATTGATAAGATGACTAAATCAGCCCACTTCATTCTCGTCAAGGTTTATTTTTTTGGCAGAAGACTATGCCAAGTTGTACATCAAGGAAATAGTGAAGTTGCATGGGGTTCCTTTGTCTATCATTTCGGATCGGGGTACTTAATTTGCTTCACATTTTTGGAAGGCATTCCAACAAGGGCTTGGTACCAATGTTAAACTTAGTACTGCTTTCCACCTTCGAATGGATTGTCAAGCAGAACGCACCATTCAAACCTTACAGGACATGTTGAAGGCGTGTGTGATTGATTTCAAGGGTAATTGGGATAACCATCTCCCATTGATAGAATTTTCCTATAGTAATAGTTACCACTCAAGCATTGCCATGGCTCTGTTTGAAGCACTATATGGTAGGAGGTGTAGATCTTCGGTTGTTTGGTTTGAAGTAGGTGACTTTGCTCTTATTGGTCCCCAACTACTTTATGATGCCATTGAAAAAGTTTGATTCATTAGAGAGAGGTTCAAAATGGGCCAAAGTCGACAAAAATCTTATGTCGATGTTAGAAGGTGAGATCCTAAATTTGAGATTGGTGATTGGGTCTATTTGAAAATCTCACTTATGAAAGGTGTGATGAGGTTTGGTAAGAAGGGGAAACTTAGTCCCCGGTATGTGGGCCCATACCAAATGTTAAAACGTCTTGGGAAAGTTGCAGATGAATTAGACTTGCCAAATGAGTTGACTCCAGTTCACCCAATGATTCATATTTCCATGCTTAAGAAGTACGTTGGTGATCCGGTATTCATCATTCTTTTAAAGGGTTTAGGAGTTGATGAGAGTCTATCCTATGAAGAGGTTCCGGTAGAGATTTTGGACCTGTAAGTTAAGAGGTTGGGAAACAAGGAAGTAGCTTCCGTTAAGGTTCTATGGAGGAATCACCTAGTTGAGGGTGCTACATGGGACGCCGAGGCCGATATCAAGTCCCACTATCCTCATTTTTTTCCTTCTACTCCTATTCAAGCTTGAGGTAAGTAGTTCCTCTTGAGTTTTAAGTGCTTTGGGAGTCATGTGTATTATATGAGCTTTCCATGATTTCCTTATGTGAGAATTCATGTTTAGTATAAATTGAGTTTTCATGATTTATATGTTCCTCATGTTGATTTGCATTTTAGTATGTTGAATGCATTTTTGACTTCATGAGGTGAATTGATGATAATGCTTAGTTATGTTTTGATGAAATGGCATGTTGGCTCCAAATTGTTGTGTTGAGCTTGCTTGAGTTGGATAAGGTAGTTCCTCCCATGATGATCTGAGTATATCGGTTTCATGCATATTGGGTTGGTAGATGTAGTTCCTACTTCCTTGTCTTGCATTGACCATGTTTTGTGATGGAGTTGAAGTTTCCTCCTTTTGAATAGTGCATTTGTAAGTTTTGCACATTTTTGATGTTTCATGCATGATGGGCTGCTAGTCTAGAGTTTCTAACTTAGTTTGGTGTCTATATCATCATTCGAGGACGAATGTTCCCATAGGGGAGATAATGTAACACCCCAGAAATCTAATGATGTAGGCTAGAACCTAACACATAAACTAGTAGCCTAAATAGGATTAACTTGAAGATTAGAGTCCTAAAATGAGTTCCCTAACTTAGTACTAAGGTCCTAGTGCCTAAACGTCAAGGCATGGCCCCACGAAGGGCCCCTAAGGGTCCTTAAGGAGGACTAATGGACTGACCTAAAAGTTGTCAAAAGCCAGCAGGGTCCACGAAAGGGGCACCCACGCTTCATGGGTGGAATCACGCCTCGTAGGTGGGGGTCGTGAGTCACGGCTTATCCTTCCCAAAATCTGCTAAATTCTCTATCCAATCCACGATGTAGCAGAACGGCCCGTAGACCCACTCACGCCCCGTAGGTGGTATCTCGTGAGTTGGTGGCTTTAAATGTCCAAGAGGAGGGGTTGCAGACCCAAACCACAGACCTGCATGATGGGGCATGATACCACCTACAGTCTGTGGGTGGTGGGGCGTAGGTCCCCCCTGCAAAAGCCTTCATTAACTCGGCCAAGGCTTACTCAAAGCCATAAATTCCAAGAGTTAATATATTAGTTTGGGGTCATTTTAATTCATTATTTTACACCTATATAAATACTTCTATGTCAATAAACTCTACTTAACACCTCATAACTTACAAGACTCAAATTAGAAACCAACTCTCCTCTCCCAAAAATCTCTCTAGTGGATCCACCTAAGCTAGAAAGTAATGATCCTACCTTAGGCAATTAGGAATTCCTTATCCGGTGAGGGTGACACCGGGATTCCATGAATTGCTCGCATGGTCTAGGTGTGTTAAGGCTCACCCCCACAAAGAATATTAATGAACTATGGCTTCTTAAGAATGCACTACTTAGTGTGAGTGGGGGTATGGGACTTCCTGCATGCATTGCACAAGTAGGCTTTGATAGGGGTTATGGTGTGTTCCTTTAATGTCTTAATGGCTAATGAATGAATTTTCTATTAATGAAGTTAATGAAAAATGATTGAATTAAATGCTTAATGTAATGATGCATATTTTACTTTGATTGTATTATGAGTTACTTCCTTGTCATGACTTATTGAATATGAATGTGTCTTGTCTATGGTGGCTTCAAAGCAGTAGTTAGTATGAGTAGTAGTATGGGATGCTATTCATACATTGCACAAGTAGGACTCAGGGTTGCTGTAGATGATGGTCCTAATGTGTTGATACGATTTATGAAATATTTATGTTCCTTATGTATGAGTATTGTTTGAAGATGAAAAGGAAGCATGGTATGTTCACTTTTGGTGGCCTTGATGTGGTACTTAGTGTGAAAAGGAGATTATGAATAAAGGAGTTCTTCCATAAGGCCCCCAAGGTCCACAAGGTGACAAAGTTCCTCAAGGCAATCAAGTTTCGGTTGATCCTCCGGCCATGACCAATGAAGAAATTAGGTCGGCTTTTCTAACCTTAGCCCAAGCCATGACGGCCCAAGCTAACAGGGATGTGGAGCCTCAATTGAGTAGTAATGAGAGTACTATGACTTCTAGGTTGAGGGACTTTGTGAGGAAGAATCCTCCGATATTTCTTTGTTCGAAGGATGGAGAAGATCCCTATGAGTTTGTTCATGAGGTGTATAATATAGTCAATGCTATGGGGGTGACTTCTATACAAAAACGGAACTAGTTTCTTAACAATTGAAGGATGTTACCCAAGTTTGGTTTACTCAATGGAAAAGCAATAGACCGGTAGGAGCGGGTCTTATTGATTGGGAGGAGTTTAAGAAAGCATTCCTTGGTAGGTACTTTCCCCGTGAGAAGAGGGAAGTTAAGGTGGATGAATTTATCAACCTTAGGTAAGGTAGCATGAGTGTGGAGGAGTATTCCTTAAAATTTACCCTATTGTCTAAGTATGCTCCATCTTTGGTGTCAAACCCTAGGGATGAGATGAGTAGATTTGTGACCAGTGTATCACACTTAGTTAAGGAAGAGTGTCGTACGACAATGCTCCATGATGACATGAATATTTATAGGCTCATGGTGTATGTTCAATCTATTGAGGAGTCCAAACTTGAGAGAAATAATTGGGTGATGAAGCGGTCTAGGTCCGATGAAAAAAGTCAACAAAGGTTCAAAAAGAGTTCCTCCAACAAAAATTCCCCAATGGTCAGCAATGATAGGGTGTCTAACCCTAATTCCCAAGGGGGTAAAGGAAGCGGGTCTTCTTTTGAAAGATCTATATGTGCAAAGTCTGGGAAGCAACATTTGGGTAAGTGCCTTGCCTGCATGGATGATTGGTTTGGGTGTGGAAAGAAGGGTCATAAGATGAAAGATTTCCCAACACTCTCGGCCATAGGAAGAGAGGTCAAACAAGCTTCTCTTGATGACCCGGATCCTAATGCTCCAAGGAAAAATCGTTTCTATGTACTTCAAGCTAAAAGGGACAAAGGAGCTCTTCCGGATGAAGGCATCGGTATGTTGTTGGTTTGTTATAGTTGTGAATGTGTTGATAAGGTTCCCATGTTATTTTCATTATAGGCCTAAGTATGGATTTACTCCGAAGGGGGAGATGGTATGTTGAATAGTAAGGTTGTTGAGAGTTCTGATATCCTTATCTCATTCCTTCTATTCCTATTCAAGCTTGACAGCAAGAGTTCCTTGTAGCTTGTTTCATGTTTTGGAGTCATGTGTGAATAATTGTTTCCATGGTCTCCATATGTTATGCATGTTATTGATGAATTCATCTTTGAATGAGAAAATCAGTTTCTATGAATTATGTTCTTCATGTTGATGTGCATTTAGTATGAGTTGCTTATATGCTTCAAAAGGTGAATTGTTGAACATGCCTAAATGTGTTTTTGAGAGAAATTGCATAATGTACCTAATGATGTTATGATGAGCATGGCTTGAGTTGGAGAAGGTAATTCCTCAAACGAAATGACAAATGTTGAAGTTTTCATGCATAATTAGTTTTTAGATGTAGTTCCTACTTTCTTGTGTTGCATTGAACATATTTGAGATTCAAGTTGTGACTCACCATTACCAAAGAATCTCAATCTCACAATACTTGCTTCAAATGCAAGTTCAAGCTCAACAAAGGTATACAAATTCCCTCACACAAAGAATGATTCCATATTCACACACAATGGTTCATAATTTTAAAGCTTTGGAATGAAATGCAATGCTCACACTCACAAAGATGAACACAATGCATGACTTCACCCATAGGTTTGACCTTATTTTCCACTCGACACTTGTTTCAGCTCACTTCAAGATCAAAAAGGTCTTTTCAAGGCTTGTAACGGGGCTGAGTGCAAATGTATGGTCCCTTAAGCTCAATGGCTGTAATCTTCATGAAATGTGGTGTGAACAACACTTTCTTTCCTTTTCTTCATCATTTTTATTCAGGCTCACAAGTCACCCTATTATTCATTTTCCATGGACAGTTGGAAACCCCATTTCTTCTTGCATTTTCACAACTTTTTCATTTGTTTTCTTTTTCATTATTTTCTTCTTTCTCTCTTCTTTTTTTTATATGGAGGGGTTCCATTTTTCTCAAACCATGGGTCAAAGGAGTCTTTCTTCTACTTCTTGATTTACCTTCTCTTTTAACCACACCCCCAACTGGCCTAAGTTGGCTATTCAAGCAAACCATAAATCATGAGAATTATTAGTAATGGATCAAGAAAGGTAACAATTTCATCAAGTTTCTTCCAAGAAAGGTTAAGGCTCAAGGGGTGTTCAAGCGGAGTTCGCACACTCACAAGGTAGGCCACAGTAAGAGGTATAGTGTCAAATTGTTTCACACTCTTCAAAGTTGCCTAAAATCATACCAAGAGATTGCATCACTTAGTCAACCGAACCAACGGGGTAAATTCTAGGTGTCATCACACATGGTTCACAGTAAGCTCATCACACAAGGCATTGACACCAATGTTAAACAAGATTCCAAACTTTTACTAGTGTACAATGTTCATCACAAGAGACTCAATTCGATACTTGGCTAGTCACAATGACATGCAAAAAGTTGACATATTTTCTATGCAACTTCATTTGGCCTCATCGTAGCCGCACATTCATTTTTGTTCGATTATGAGGACTATTCAAGCCATCGGTATTGATCAAGACCGATACTCAAATTTGCAAGAGAACAACCACATTCAAACACAAATAAGGGGTGGCACAATTTTTCAGAAGGGTCCAAAAATTATTTATCATTAAAAAGAAGGAGCCACAAGCTCAATCATACACAAAAATAGTGTAATACATAATTATAGCTCAAAAACCCAATATACAAACAAAACTATAATCACAAAATGTTACAAAAGGTGGGCCTCACCCCACCACAAATAAAATCATTTTTCCTCAAATGCAATCAAAATAAAATCCAAAAGTCAAATAAAAGTAAGACAAAGATGGAGGTAAAGAAGGGATCTTGTCTACTCAATCACTCCATCTATAGGGGCATCAGTGCCCGGTGCATCAATATAAACTTGTGCATCAGTGCCCATAGTAACCTCAGAAGAAACAGTAGCTGCACTAGGGTCAGCCAACGGTGTATCCGCCAAAGAGGTCTGCACAGCTGCATCGATCATGATCTCCTCAATCTATGTAAGGCCCTTGTAAGAAAAATCCTCCGCCACCACAAGTATCTCCTCATCCATCTCAGCCTCAGACTCGGGATCAGCTGTATCCTCAACTCTAACCTTATCTTGAGTGGTAGCAAGAGGCATATCTGGTACATCTGGAATTTTCACCGTCCCGATGATCATGGACATGTCGGTGGACTTCAGCTGATCCACATCACTCCGTAGTGCAGCAATAGCGTCTTTAAGAGCTGTCACCTCCTCGGTAGCCCCTTAGCCACGCTCACACACTGCTATCCTCGCCACAAGGGCATTAATGGTAATGCTCAATGCTGTCACAGCATCAACCAGGGCAGTTTGAATCATGCCCGGAATGGTGGCCTCGAGTCTAGTAGCACGATGATCGGTAAAGTGGGCAAGCTGCCCCATCCGGAGTAATGCAGCCTGAGTAAGCAGGGTCCGAGAAACAGCAGCAGCATGTCTAGGAGGCAGTGCAGCAGTAGAAGAACCTAGAGTGTGAGAAGGAACAGTAGTTGAAGTACCTAAAGGCCTAGGGGCTGGAGTAGGCAAAGATGCCTCTTTAGGTAGTGAGTCTGTGTCCACAACCGAGGAAGAGTCCACAGGGGCCTTCTTCTTCTTCTCCGCCTGATCCTTTAAATATTCTACCTCAAACGTCCGAATATTAGTAGAGGATATGGGAATAACTTCCAGATCCTTCTTTGGATCTATTAAAACCCGAGCCCATGTGCACAACTCGGTGATCAACAGCGGGAAGGGAAGTGAGGTCTGGCACTGCTTGGCCCTCATGACCATCTCATTTGCCATAGTTATCCCCAAATTTATCCTTGCCTCGTCGATGATGTATCCCACACAGGCTGCCTTGGCTAGGCAGATGATCGACTCATTCTGGGATGGCATGATAGTGCTACTGATGAAGTCAAACCAAAACCAGACAACTATGTTGATAACTTTTTTGTCAATCGGCACCGATCTCCAGCCACTTAGGAGTACCATCTGATATAAGCGGAGCCAACCATTTCTACATATTTTCCAGAGTCTTTGTCCTAATCAAATGCTTGCACTCGCCATTAATGTCATCGGAACAATCCAGGATAATATTAATAGCCTCACTGTCACACTTGATCTTTTTTCCCTGGACAACTACATAGTCAACCGGTTTGAATACTGTTGCCTGCTGCTATATATGTGGTATCAAAGCCCCATAAGCAGCGTAGAACTCTTGGACCCAATTTGGAATATACGAACCACGGGGCTTGGTGAAGATATGGAAATTATGAGACTTTAGACAACTAATAATATCTGGGTACCTATCAATTACCCCATCAGTTGGCAAACACTTCTCCTCAATAATTGTCCTCAGCCTCTCAGTCTTTAATATGTTCATAGACTTGGGGGGAGGACCCTAAACTGGTGGTGCAAGCACCATTGCATGTATTAAAATTGGAGGAGAAGAAGTGGTGCACTGAGGAGTCCTGACTCTAGATGGATCATTCATCCTTTTTGACCGCAGCTCTTCCTTCTATGCTGCTACTATCTCATCACCATCACAAGCTATATTTTGAGGCTCTTGGTGCTTATCCTCATTCTCAGAGGTGGTGGGGTGGGTGGCATAGATCCCGTCACTTTCGAAACTGACCTCAGGTGACTCAGGTGCCTTTTCTTTTCCTTTGCCTGTCCCACCAGTTTTGGGAAGTCTGGTTGCTTTGCCCCTGGATGCAACTACATCCTCATTGATATAATCCGCTTTGCTTTCTTTCGAGGTGGCATTTTCCTCCCAACAAATTTTGATCTATTCATGTCTGCAAAAACATCAGAAAAAAATGAGAAACAATTCAAGAAAAATCAGATAGAAATAGTTGCAGAGAGACGCGCTAAACCAATCGGTGAGTCGTCGAATAACTTTGGCGAGCTAGACCGGGCTAGCCGAAAGGCTTGGCTCAAAATTCTCAGAAACATTGGGCATGTCGGCGATGGAGGGGCCTTTTGCTGAATCACCAATAGCATTCAATAAGCAAGGAAGAGCCCGCCGAAAGTTACAGTGCAATTAAGGCTAAAGGGTGCAGACAAAGGGTGCTCAAGAAGGACTTTGGGCGAGTCACCGAGTTCCATCGGCGGCGTCAAGCTTCTCGCTGAAAGTTACAGAATCAAACTTCAAGTATATAATGAAATTAAAGGTGAGATGGAGAACTTCGGTGAATTGCCGAGTGGTTTGGTGAGCTCGACCCAACTTGCCAAATGACCAAACGTGCCTACTTTCAATCCAACGTCTCAAATTAAACCCCACGACCCCTGAAAAAAAATCAAAGCATGCACTAATCAAATTAAAGAAAGACCCAAAACACCCATTACCCCGGGATACTCAGACGTCTCCCGATTTTGCCAAATTTGGCCATTTGATGACTTTTGCCCTTAAGAATGACGTCACCCGCTCTATCATTAGGAAAATTACATCGTTTGGCAGAAATATGGGTTACTCAGACTTTATCCGACTAGACCCAACAACATGCAAGAACAACCCCATAAATTTAACCAATTTTACGGCTCCAAATTACGGGAATGGAATAATCTAAACATTAGGGCAAGATGTTAGAGTTAACACATGCACATACCACAACAATTGAGATCAAAGAAGCCCAACACACATCACTAAAATAAGATCATTGCAAATATGTACAAATTCGATAAAAATAAATTCAGGGTTCGGAAAATCAACCTTATGTCCCGACTAAACAAGATTGAAATGCTAGGCGGCAAAGTAATCCACTTCCAACACACAATCAATGACTAAAATACGGTGAAAATGTGGAAATAGAGGGAACTAAAGTGCGGCTATGAGTTTTGGAAGATTAAAAGTGAGGGAAAGTGAAAGAGTTTGAAAGTTTAAACCTTTGGCCTTTAAAAACCATCTAGTTCTCACCCATTCGGCGATATTAGTCTTTCTCGCCAACCCACTCCACGACACGAGTGGTCACTTACCTCGCCGAGTTTTACAGACCTCTAGTTAATGTGGGGTACCAAACGACAGACTAGATCGTGATCGCCTACCTCGTCGGCGATTCGCTAAGTTGTTCCTGGGATCACCGAGTTTTAAGAACTCTAATTTAAAATTGTCTTGAGTCCAACGATGGTTTAGGTCAGGCTCACCGACCTCTTCGGCGATACACCGAATAGATCTTTAGCTCGGCAACCTGGACTTTTCAAACACTTTCCACACTTAAACCTGCACAAGCAACACACCATTATTTCTAAAACAAATATAAAGCGATAAACACTTGGGTTGCCTCCCAAGGAGCACCTTCGTTAACGTCGTGGCACGACGCAACTCCCTACTTAAGTTCCATTAGTGGGGTTTGCCTCATTTTCATAAGGCTACCCCTCTTTTGGCTCTAGGTAGAAATAAGACAGCACCTGGTCGATTTGGGACTCTAGAAGCTGGATAAGCATGTCATGGGAGGTTGTCATCTAATTCAGCATCAAGACATTGTCTCTTACCTCACTCAACACTTTGTCGTGTTCTTGGAATCTGTGAAAAATGAGTAAGAGTACCTTTTTTATTTGCCCGCCCTCTTGCTTCTTCATATTTCGATGCTCATGAGGGGGGATGTACCTCTCCTTTTTTTGGACAGTGCCTACACGTCCTTGACATTCTGGGCCAAGACATCTAGCTGACCCAACAAAGTGGTTAAGTCTTGGTCCTTATCTTTCTCCATCTTCTCCTTGTTGGGTTTTGCCACACAATCAAGCAGTTGGGCTGCGGTCTCATAGGAATGTGGCATCAAGCAGCCCGAAGAGAGTTGGTTAGCCATTATTATATTTTCGGGGCCAAGACCCCGGTAGAAACATTCCTGTAGTAGTTTATCTGGAATCTCATGATTTGAGCATTGCTGCAATAAGATTTTAAACCTTTCCCACAACTCATAAATGGACTCACCCTCTAATTACTTTAAATTTAGGATGTTATCCCTAAAAATCATCAATCTCAAGAGAGGGTGATCCATTGGATTACTGTTGCTACAAAATATGCTCTAATTCTCTGCTCAAAACTGCAACAAACAAACCAAAACTAAAAAATTAAATAAGTTCAATTATAACTAGCCAGAACAAAATTCAACTTAAATAAAATTCTCAAGTAACACCATTCCCCAGCAGAGGCACTATTTTGATTAATTAACGTTTTAAAGACACTTCATCTAATACTAAGTGTCAACGATCGTTAGTTAGTAATATCACCCAACTAAGTGAGTTGGGGTCGAATCCCATAGGGAGTGGTACATATTTGAGAATCAATAGAAAATAATGAATATGTTCAAGTCAATAATAGGTAAAAACATTTACGAATAAAAGCATGGTTCAAGTTTGGGGTGACACAAGTATCAAATAACAGAGGGTTTGGTTGTAACTATCAGCTACAACAACAAATAACATGAAAATAACAAATATAGAGATGGGCTCTTGGGATGTGATTGGATTATGGACTAAGGTAGACAAATGAGTAATTGCAATCAATAGTAAATAGATGTAAATTAGTAAATAAGCTAGACTTTAGTGGGGATAAACTTTCTCTTGAACAATTTACCCCGAATCTAATTGGTTTCTCTCGAACACCAATAAGTAGTAATTAAGAACAACCTTTGCTTTAGTCCATTAACTCTTTCGAGTTGAATGTGTGGAAAAGGGTTTAAGATTCACTCTATCGAGTTGAACCCATGACAACCCAATACCCACAGGCCATTAAATCAATAATCTTGGTTTTAAAACCTCTCTCTCGAGTAAGCCAAAAACACGAAGGTAGAGTGGTATTTGCAACTACAACCCTTTAGATTAAGCTATGATTACACAATGAAATCACTTTGAAACAACAGTTAAACTATCAATTAACAATACCCAGCTACTGAATCAACCCAAAATCACATAGTCACACCCCAAGAATTGGGGTTTTAGCTAAACATCATAAAAAGACAAAAATCGTTACCAAATTGTGTTTATATCAATTAGGTAAGATTAATTTTATCTTTACAATGGTCTAATATGAAGAATCTTTAACACCGACTTCAAATTTCTCAGAAATGGAAATCTTACAAATTTTCAAAGCTAAGGAAATATTGTCTCTATATTCGGTTCTAAGCTCTCACCTTGAAAACTAAATAATATCAATTATAATGTCTAATTGCATACTAAACTACATATTCTAAAATATATTTATAGTCGCCAAAAATACGGTGCGAAGGGTCATTCGGTTCAATAATTCGGGATCGCCGATCCACTCAGTGATCCGCCCTTTGGTCAATTCCATCACCTTTCTACTTTGGCCTTCAGCATCCTTGAATTCTGTAACTTTGGGCGATCTAGCACTACATCGCGAAACCGTTCGGTGACTCACCGACTGCTCCTTTCTATCACCGACTTGATTTTCTCCTTTAGGGCTTGGCACACTGGAACATTAGGTGAGACAATTGCCATTCGGCGACTCGCCCTATGGTTTAGGCGATCCTCAGGTCTACTTTGCTTTATTCTTTCAACTGCGTTGTTCCTTTTTGCTCATTAGTGTCCATGCTTTGTTCCTCAATCAGAATACATGAATATCAAGGATTTACATAAGTTATTGACACAAAATATGCATTTGAGGACACTAAATCTATTAAAATAAACCCCTAAATGAGTCCAAATTGTGGACTCATCAACCACCACCCTCTTGACGGGCAGTGGTGCCTTTGACAGGTCGCGAGTGGTTCTGTCGAAGGGCCGTGTCAGATTTTAAGTAGGGTCATTTTGGTCTTTTCCCGTATTCATTAGGCACCTAAACTACATCATTTAACCCCTAAACTATGTAGTTTTGGTCAGTTTAATCCTAGTAACTTAATCAGAACCTACCCTAAGTAATTCATACACAAAAAAGTCATCAAGCTTGGAGAAAAAAAGGATAAAAGAGTCGACCCGACCCTCTCCAAGAACGCAACAACTTTTCTTCAGTTCCAGCCCCAAAATCAAAAGATTTCTCCGTGAAATTCATCTCCAGGTGGGATTTCACTAGTGGATCCATTTCTTCCACTAGGTCCCTAGAATTCATTTAGATTATTGATTCTATATCTCTTGTTTAAACCTAGGGTTTCTAGAACATCAGATAATTGTTCGATTGAGAGCAGTATTCATGTCATCGGTATTGATCGAAACCTAGACTTAAATTTGTACGAGAACAGCCACTTTCAAATCACGAAGGGTGGCAAAATGTTTGAAAAGATCAAAAAAAATTGGAAGGGAAAAAAACATAAACTGAGCCACAAGCTCAAACAATTGCAAATCATTTTTAAAAACACATATTAAAAATAGAACAGCCCAAATGTAATCACAAAATGCGAACATCAAATAGCACAAAAAAGGTGAACCTCACCCACCACAAATAAAAGTGTTTGTCCTCAAATGCAAATAATACAGAATCTAAAAGGCAAAGTAAAGAAGGGATCCTAGCTATGCAGTTGCTTCGTTTTTCATGGCATCAGTATCTGGTGTTACCACCAGAAGGACCAGCTCCACTGGATCCCGCAGCATGAGACTTTGCTAAAGAAGCTTGCCCAACAACATTTATCATGATTTCTTCTCTCTCGGCTATTTCATCCGTTGTAGCTTCCTCAAATATCTCTTAGTTAATTTCTGCGTACGATTCAGGATCAGCTATATGCTTCATTCCATCGCCATGTCCTGCGGCAGTTTGAGGCATTTCTGGCACAACTGGAACTTCTATTGTTCCAAAGATCATGGATATATCAGTGGACTTGAAGTAGTCCACATCTTTCTTCAGCTCTGCAATGGTGGCCTTTACGGCTGTTACTTCCTCTGTGGCTCCTTGATCGTTCTCACACACTAACATACTAGCCTCTAGATCACCAATAGTAGTGCTCAGTGGTCTCACAACATTGTCGAGGGCAACTTGAATCATGCCTGGAATGGAGCACTTTATGTTGGCAGTCCGACAATTAGTAGTTTGGGCAAGCTGTCCCATTCGGATCAAGGATGCTTGAGTGATCGGTTCATAGAGGGCAACAACAGCTAAAGGTCTGGTTGGTAATGAAGCAGCAGAGGGACCTATAGAGTCAAAATGAGTTGTAATGACATCAAATATACCTGAAGGCCTAGGGGCCGGAGTAGGCAAAAATGCCTCTGCATGTATTGATCTAGTGGTTATAGCTTCCTTCTGTTTCTTTTCTACCTTGTCCATATTATATTCGGCTTAGATCTTTCGGATACTGGTAGAGGTGGTGGCAGCCAATTCCACATCCTTCGTTGCTTCTCAAGGCACCCGAGCTCTTTTGCATAATTCAGTGATTAATATCGAGAAAGGGAGATATGTCTAGCCCTACATTATACGCATATGGGTTTCAAAGGAAATGATCTTCTTGAGATTTATCCTAGTTTTTTCCATTATGTATCCAAGGCAAGCTGCCTTAGCACGATGAATAATTGATTCATTCTGTGATGGCATAATTGTGTTGCTGCTGAATCCAAACCAGTATCGTGCAGCTATGTTCAGACTTTTCTTCTTAATTGGAACTCCTTCTGCTAACCATGTTGTAGCAATATCATATGAGACTACCTTCTTTCCTCTGACAGCCACATGGTCAACAACTTTAAAAGATGAGACTAGCCTTTTCTGTTGAGATGCTAATGCACTGTATTCATCGCAGAACTCTCTAACCTAGCTTGGTATGTAAGAGCCGCGATGTTTTGTGAAGATTTGGAATTTGTGGTATTTCAGGTACTCCATCTCTTCTGGATAACTATCAATAACCCCATATAGGGAAAGTCGTTTCTCCTCAATGATCGTCCTCAGACCATCCGCTTTTGATCTATTCATTGATCCATGTTTGGGACCTTGTACTGGATGTGCCAGCACTAAGGCTTGCCTTGAAGCTGGAGGAGTTGGAGTGGTGGATTGACTATCTCTAATCAAATATGGATCATGTATCATTTTGGATCGTAACTCAGCCCTCCTTGCCTTTTTCTGGTAATCTTCGTCAGACTCTATACTCTCACTATTATATGTAGGTGGCTTAGTGGTGTAGAACCCTGTGTTGTCAGAGCTTGCATCAGATAATTCGAGGGCTCTGCCCTTTCCCTTGCTTTTTGAAGTTGTGGTAGCCTTACCCCTGGGTGGAGGTGTATTTTCTCTGATCACAATTCCTTTCTCCCTCCCTCTAGTTGGTTGTTTGGGTATATCTGCAAAACGTTAGAGAGAAAATACTGAGTAATTACATTTTAGCACAAAACTTCAGACAGACTCGCCGATTAATCAGTGAATTACCAAACCTCATTGGCGATCATGAGTATGTCCACCGAAAGTTATAGAACCCACAACACTTAAGATAAGAATTTAAAGGCGATTTAGGTCTAGGCGGTGAACCGTTGAGTGATTCGCGAGCTCAACTCAGCTCGCCGACTGACTTAATGTGCTTGAAATTAAACTCACTTTTCAAAATTGATCGCACAAACCTCAAAAGCAAAATTAAACCAAGCATTAATGAAATTTTAGCCCAGACCCATAGCACCCATTCATGGTCAACACCCATTATGCATAGTTTTCCACATTTAGATTCAAGGTAAGAAAAGTGAAAGGAATTCGAACATTTAAAGCAAATACGCCCAAATTTACAAAATAGAAGCAGGTACTCGAAAATGTCTACTCATATCAGAAAGATATAACATGCATTAGTGGACTCCTAGATTGCAGATGAGGTCTATCTTTTCAAGAGCGAACGAAGGGTTTTAAAAAACTAACTCTTTCACTGAGTAAACAAAGTTGTAATGCTAGGCAGCAACGAAAATCCAAGTTCCAAGCACTAATCTGCTACTAAAATACTAATTTAAAGTGAGAAAATGTAAATTACTACCTTGGTGTGAAGTTATGGAGTTTGAATGTGAGAAAAAATGAAGAAGTGTGACTATTGGCCATATACGTTGTTTAATTTGTGCCCTTTCCGTGACGTTAGACGCACTCTCCAACCTACTCAGTGATTCGCTGAGTGATCATTTATCCCTCCATTTCTGTAAAACATCAATTTCTTGGGGATCACGTAGGCGGTCTGGTTTGACATTCCCGAATCATGTTGGCAATACTCCGCCTATTTTTTCGAGTTCACCGAGTTTTACAGGCTCTACATAGCACTGGCATTGAGCTAAACGGTGAATCTAGTCAGGCTTGCTGATCCATTTGGCGGTTCACGGAATGGACTTATATTCGCCAATCTTCACTTTTCTACAATTCCCTCACTTTAACATACAACATCAACGCACCATTATTCATAAAAGTAAAAAACTAGTCATTTACGACCTTATGTTGCCTCCCAAGAAGCTCCTTATATTCCGTCGTGGCACGACGCAAGTCATTGTTGAAGTTTCATTGTTGGGGTTGGCTATATCCTCCTTACGCAACCCCCTGTTTCTCTTTGGATGGAGTTTAGGCAACACGTGACTTATCAGGTCTTCAAGCAGTTGGACAGCTTTGGAATGAGACCAAATAATTCGTTTCATTCCCTCGATGTCTTCTTTCAATCCCTCAAGCTCTTCGTCTTGCTCGGTCACCTTGCACAGAATTGTTGAGAGCATTCCCTCGATGCGTTTCATCTCTTTGTTCTCATTATTTCTTTTATGATGAGGAGGGATGTATTTATCCTTCCTTTTGCACTGAGCTTTTACCTTCACCATATTTCCTTTCAACTCATCCATTTGAGTTGTCAGTGCGGTTATCAAGAAATCCTTTTCAGCCTCTTGGCTCGTTTTAGCCATATTGTCAAGAAGTTGGACTGCTACTATATGTGGCTACTTTAATGTCCTGCCAGAAAGGAGTTGGTCGACCAGCACCTTGTTTCTGAGGTCAAGACTTCGGTAGAAGCAATTAAGGAGGGTCGTACCGTGAATTCCATAAGTGGGGCATTTAGTTAGCAGTTCATTGAATCTTGCCCATGTCTCATGGATCCTTTCACCTTCCAATTGCTTGAAGGTAAAGATACAATCGGGGAACATCATTACCTCTAATGGAGGAAACCGCATTAGCTCCTGAATAATACTTGCCAGATTTACTTACCCTTTCTGGATGCAAACAAACCAATGAAACAAAACTAAATGTTAAGTTAGTAAACTACCACTAAGAAGAATAGAAACACTATTAAACTAAAAATTCTCAAATAACACCACTCCTCAATAGCAGTGCCATTTTGATGCTTATTGTGACCAATGACACTAACCTACAGTATGAGTGTCTACGATCGTCGATAATATAGTAACCCAACCAAGGGTTGGGATCGTGTCCCAAGGGAGTGGTAGTGGAAATAGTAGTTAGGCTAGAATTTTGTTCTAGTTAGATGTACTTTGAGAAATTATCGAATAAAACAAAGTAAATTCAAGTGGGTGACACCAAAGCGTCAAATATCAATGGGGGTTTGTCACAAGTATAGCTAAAACAACAAAAATAATGAGAAAATTCAAGTATGGGAGTAAGTTCTTAGGGTGTGACCTCGATACAACTGAAATAAATCGTTGGGTACATGTTTTTGATAAGAAATTTACAAGATAATAGTGACTAGGCTAAGCTTTAGATGGAAATAAATTCCCTCTCAGGCAACTTACCCCGTTTCAAATGGGTTCATCTAGGACACCCACTTGCCTCATGAAGACCAGCCTACGCCTTACCCCACTCACTCTCTCGAGCTGAGTGTTAGGATAGGGGACTAAGGTTCACCATCTCGGCCTGAACCTCCTGTCGATCCACTCCTTAGGCCATCAGTCTAGTGGTCTTGGTTTCGCGACATCCCACTCGGGCAAGCCAAAAACACATGGGTGGTTTTGTATTTGCAACTACAAACCCATTAAATTAAACCACAACCAATAGATGAAATCACCAATAAAATACATCTAACCTATCATTAAGCAAGACCCAACGACAATATCAACACATATTTGCTAAATCACACCCCAAGAATGGGGGTTTTTAGCCACACATTAAGAAATAACAAATTACACCTAAAATGATACTAAAATCAAATGGGTATAAGAAATTAAACCGTGATTTAAGCAAAGGAAGAAGAATGGAGAAGACCTACTTCCAACTTGGGGAAAATAAAATCCTTCTATCTTCAAGTCTCCCACAAAACCCTTTCCAAACTTGAGAGAAAATATCCCAAAAAGTACTATTCTATTATGGAAATTAAAATTAATGTTCGACTCTCCTAAAATTAATAATAATTTTAGTATTATAGACTTCAAAAAATAGTGTTGGCGGATCTTTCGGTGAGGTTAGTCGATGTCGCCGAATTACTCGTCGACTTGCCGTTCTTCTGTTCCATCGCCGTTTCATGCTTGCCTTCAACATCATCATGTTCAACACCATTGGGCGGTATAGTACTGCTTCGTGGAAATATGTGGCAAAGCGCCGACTGCTCATTTCATCGCCTTTTGATCCTTCTTCTTCAGGTCTTCGCGCACTGGAACAAAGGGCAGAGTGAATCCCTTCGGCGAATGGCCAAGTGTGCTTGGCGATGCTCAAGCTTCAACTTCTTCGTTCTTTTCAGCCCTTTTGTTCCTTTTTGCGCCTAAGTGTCCATGCATTCAATAAAACTTCAAATACCTGAAACTTAAGAGTTTTCATTAGATATTGAGACAAAATAAGCATTCGATGACACAATTCTTATCAAAATAAAGCCCTAAATGAGTCCAATTTGTGGACTCATTAGAGACCTCCCACAATCCGTGGTGATGACCACAAGTTGTGGTCTTGAGGCCTTGGCAAACCCACTACAAAGTCCATGTTCACATCCTCCCATTTCCAAGTAGAAATATCTATATATTGAGATAAACCTCCATGTTTTATGTGTTCAGCTTTGACTTGTTGACAATTCATACATTTGGCTACAAACCACGCTATATCCTTTTTCAAGCCATTCCACCAATAGACTTCCCGTAGATCATGGTACATCTTGGTGGCTCCCGGATGAACAGAATATCGCGAACCATGAGCCTTTTCTAAAATTTTCTCGCTTAAGCCATCAACATTTGGGACAAATAATCTACTGTGGTACCTAAGCACCCCACCCTCCCTTTGGGAGAAAGCCTCAACGGACTTATTGAGAACCGATTCTTTCAACTCCATCAAAATAGGATTAAGATGTTGCTTAGACTTCACATCAACAACAAGAGATGATTCGAAACTATGATGAACCAAAAACTCACCGTTGGTGGAATCCACTAGTTGGACACCTAATCGGGCCAACCTATGTATATCACGAACCAATTCCTTCTTCTTATCTTCTATATGAGTCACACTACCCATAGACAATCTACTCAAGGTATCCGCCACTACATTAGCTTTGTCGGGGTGGTAAAGCACTTTCATGTCATAATCCTTTAAAAGATTTAATCACCTTCTTTGTCGGAGATTCAATTTTTTTTGGGTAAACACATATTGGAGACTCTTATGGTCGGTAAAGACATCTACGTGCACCTCATAGAGATAATGTCTCCAAATCTTCAAATAAAAAACCACCGCCGCTAGTTCGAGGTCATGGGTCGGGTAATTATTTTCATAAGTCTTGAGTTGCATTGACGCATAGGCAATTACCATGCCATGTTGCATGAGAACATACTGCAACCCTATTCTCGATGTGTCACAATATACTACGAATCCGTCGGTACCTTTCGGCAAGGTCAACACCGGAGTAGAGGTGAGTCTATCCTTCAACTCTTGGAAGCTCTCTCACAAGCTTTTGACCACTCAAATTTAGACTTCTTTTGGGTTAAAGTCGTTAATGGGGAAGCAATAGATGAGAAGCCCTCAGCAAATCTCCTATAATACCCGGCCAAACCCAAAAAACTTTGAATATATATGGGACTTAGGGGTCTAGGCCAACTACTAACCGCATCTGTTTTCTTTGGATCCACCTCTATACCCATACTCGACACAATGTGACCAAAGGATACCAACCGACTTTAGCATAAAGTTGGTGGTCTTTGAGGACTTGAAATACTAATCTCAAATGCTTCATATGATCACCCACACTTCTTGAATAGATCAAAATATCATCAATAAAGACGATCACAAAAAAATTAAGATATTGCCTAAATACCCTATTCATGAGATCCATGAATGATATCGGGGCATTTATTAGCCCAAAAGACATAACTAGGAATTCATAGTGACAATATCTTGTACGAAAGGCCATTTTAGGAATGTCAATCCCTCTCACCCTAAGTTGGTGATAACCCGACCTTAAGTCAATCTTCGAAAAGTAACTCGCCCCTTGGAGTTGGTCAAACAAATCTTCAATTCTTGGGAGTGGGTACTTATTCTTTATAGTGACTTTGTTCAATTGGCGGTAATCTATGCACATCTGAAGTGAACTATCTTTCTTCTTCACAAACAATACCGGGGTAGCCCATGGAGATATGCTTGGTTGAATATGCCCTTATCTAGTAAATCTTTGAGTTGTTCCTTCAATTCCTTCAATTCGGCCGGAGCTATTTGGTAAGGGGGAATTAATATGGGTTGTGTATTCGGCAAAAGATCAATGCCGAAGTCTATTTCCCGTTCCGGAGGGATTCTGGGTAAGTCATCAGGAAAGACTTCCAGAAATTCCCTTACTATGGTAACTTACTCTAAAGGAGGAGTCTTGGACTCAATGTCCTTAATTCCTACAATATGATAGATACACCCTTTAGAAATCATTTTTCTAGCTTTTAGATATGAGACAAAATGACCTCTGGGAATAGAGTTTCTTCCCTTCCATTCTAAAATTGACTCATTTGGAAATTGAAACTTTACTACCTTTGTTCTATAATCTTTGGAAGAAAAACAAGGATGCAATCAATCCATCCCCAATATGACATCAAAGTCCAACATATCTAGTTCTACCAAATAAACCAAAGTGACTCTATTACACAAGGAAATAGGACAATCCTTATAAACCTTTCTAGCAACAATCGAGTCACCTATGGGGGTAGAAACCGAAAAAAGTTCCTCTAACTTTACGGGGAGGGAGTACATCTAATTTCATAGCCACTAAAGGGGTAACAAAAGATAAAGTGGCACCGGGGTCTAATAATGCATAAAAATTATTGGAAAATACTTGCAACATACTGGTGACAACGTTCGGAGACCCCTCTTGATCACTTCTAGATTGAAGAGCATAGAAGCGATTCTTCTTGGGAGCTTCAGAATTTGAGCCACTTGGAGGGACATGCTTCCCCTCTCTTCCTTGAGCCCTTAGAATGGGACAATTCCTTTTCATGTGCCGACCCTTTCCACAACTAAAACACCCATCCGTTCCCACAAGGGACTTGCCATCATGCCTCTTGCCACATTTTGCACAAGTAGGTCTATCAACATAAAAACCATCTCCACTACCACCTTGTGGCTTTGGAGTAGGCACCCTCTCTTTTTTTTACCTTAGGAGTCCTAGAAGTGCCTTGATTAGAAAACCTCTTTTTAAACCTTGGTTTGCCTTGAACCTCAAATCTACTCTTAGACAAATTACCATCATCAACTCTTGTCCTTATCATTTCTCTACCCACTTGTTTGAGCTTTTGTTACTCAATTTTCTCAGCATGAACCATGAGACGGGAGATGTTCATGGTTGGAATAAGCATTGCTGACCTACATTCATTCACCACCAGATCGGATATCCCCATAACAAATTTGTTCATTTTTGTCGTAGAGTCCGCCACCAAGGTTGGGGCATATTTAGATAATTGCGTGAACTTGAGGCTATATTCCTTCACACTCATACCTCCTTGGCGGAGGTTGATGAGTTCTTGCATCTTATTCTCCCTTAGTTCTAGGAGGAAAACCCTATCAAGGAAGGCCGCCTTGAACACTCCCCAATCAATCGGGCCCGTTCTAATGGACCTCTCTTCCTTCCATCGCTCATGCCATACTTGAGCCACGTCTTTGAGTTGTTAGATGGCTAGTTCTGCCTTCTCTCTTGGAGAACTCATATTGCTTCAAGAACCTTAAACACTTCCTCAATAAACCCTTGTGGGTCTTCATCGACTTTGGAGCCATAAAATGTAGGGGGATTCATTCTTGTGAAATCCCTAATCCTTGAAGCCGTAGTATTTGCATTGGGGTTCACTTTGACCCTAGCATATCTAGTGACTTGAGCTGTTAGAGCATGAGTTAAGGTTTGGAGAGCTGTTCTTATCTCCACATTAGTCATGGGCCCCTCACCAATAGGAGCTTGAGGATTTTGAGGCCCTTGGGGTGGAACTCCCTCATCATTAGCAATCTCCACTTCCACTCTTCTTGCAGCCGTTATTCTTATATTCATATTCCTATATGCACAAGAAAAAGGTTAGGAAAAAGGCTTCATAGAGTAAAAACTCTAAGGCACGACTAATAAATAATCAAAGAAGTGAAAAGTTCCTAAGCATTTTATAGACTCTCATTCATAAGTGTGGCACGCTTCACACTATGAACAAGACTCTACTACATCTGGTTCATGAGACATCACCCTAGAATCTTTCTAAACTTTAAGCTCTGATACCAAGTTTATCACGACCCAAGAGTACCCCCTAAGCGTGACATGGCGTAGTTGACCTTGAAGGGGTCGCATACAAGCCCTTAGCATTCCTCATCGCATAAAAAAATAGAAAAATATGGAAAAATTAAAACTTTTACAATAGAAGTCAACTTCTTCATTTAAGGAAAATAGGAACGAGACATTGTCTCAATCACCATCTAAACATAAGAGTACAAATATGGTCAAATCCATTTACATCAATAAGTCTCCAAAATAGGAATTACAATATAGTCTATAAAATAGGAGAAACTACAAACTAGAATAAAAGGCAACTTGTCCTCGAACTTGAGGACCTACCAAGCCGAGGGAATAGTCGACCCAAGTTTCACCATCAAGGAAGTAGTAAGTATCAACGACTGGAACCTACACTCATAGTAAAGTAGAAAATATGGGTTAGAATAATTAATTGTACTAAGTATGGATGCCATCAAAATATTCCTTAAAACATGCATAAAAGGGACATTTCGTTTAAAACATGCCTTTATCAAGTTTAGAAACCATTGTGCACATTTATGAAGAAACATAAACCAAACCAACACATAAGCAACCCAAAGCCATCTTGTACAATGCAAAGGTCAAGTCCCATAACCCTACCAAATGCTAAGTATCACATTTAGGTCACCAACAAAACACATATCTTATCATAGTCATAGTCAACATACATAAGAGTGAAGACATTCACATTCCATAACATTCATACATACCTTTTTCATACGTAGTTCATATGCCATCATAACATCATACCATAAGAGGACCTAACCACAACACCTCTTAGAGTTTACTTGTGCAATGTATAAGTGAAGTCACATACCTCTACTCACACTAAGTAGTACCCCTTAAGAAGTCCTAATTAGAGTCCATTTCCTTACCATAGTTAATATTCATATTATTTAGGGAAGACTTGGAATAACTGACATAGACCAAGTGAGCTACATGGAATCCGGTGTTTTACCTCCATATCGAAAAGAGGTGTCCTACTTGCCGAAGGTAGGACATACATTTTTGCTTCTAGGTGGATCCACTATCTAAGACTTATGTGGGAACATAGTTATGGGATAGGAAGATTGCCACTAGAAACGTTGACTACTAACATGGAGGTTCCCATCTCATGAGACACCGTATTGAGAACCCAACTACTAGCGTGAAGGAACCCATCTCATACTCTTATCTTCTCGGGGCTATGTACAAATCCCTTTAAAAGTCACATTTAGTCTTTACTTACGTTCACATTCATAAAAGAATACAGTAGGCACTCATGCCAATGTAACATCATAATAGCTCATAGGCTCCTTAAGTGAGAATGCTCCTTTCACTTTAAAACATTAGCATGTGAGTATACCTTTCACATTGTCATCGTATTATGATCATGAGAATGTCCTTTCAATCACACAACAGGCTTAGCATAACATACATACATACTTCATACATAACCAAGTGCATAGGATATAGGGATTAGGGATCTTGTCATCAACACAACAACAGCACAATAGATATAGAATCAGTACTATCTAAGTAATTCACAATCCCATACATAATTTCCATAAAGAGGCATACCCTTCATACCTTTACCCTTCAAAGGTCTTAAATTCACAATCAACCCAATTATACACAATTACTACATAATATGGAAGGAATTGATGATTCAATAGATTAATCAACATAAACATATTCAATTGACAAATTCATAATCTCAATCAACCCATACATCAATTCATGACTTATCGATTTTGGGGTAACATGGGTCCAAGGGGAAATATCGAGTAAACAACATCAATTCTTCATCATTCTACACACAATCCACCATAACCAACCATAATTAACCACAATTAATCAATAAAATTCATTTTGGAATAAGACCCATGTTGAAGATTGAAAACCCTAGGTTTGGGGAATTTGATATCTTGAAAACATATTTGAAGGTGCTCCTTGGGTGATAGCTACCGAAGGATTGAAAGAAACCATACTTCAACTAAGAAACTCCAAGAAATTTGGGGAAGAACCTTCAAACCCAAGCTCCAATGTCTTTTTCTTCTTGAGTCTAGAGATAATTTTAGAGAGAAGTGAGAGGTTTTTGATTTTCAATTGGGTGTTTATGAATAATGACCAAGCTTTGTAAATTTATACTTAAAACCAATATATATTTTACCCCTAAAATACACAAAACACTGCCATTATTAATTGACCTCCGTTCAGGCCACACGACCCACTCCATGAGCCATGGTGAGGACCACGACCTGTGGTCCTGCCTATGGAGTTGAGGTAGTAGCCTCCTCAAGTGTTCCAGCCTCCCACGAGGCCAAGGCATGGCCAAGAGACCTCCCACGATCCGTGGTGATGACCACGAGTCACGGTGGAGGTCGTGGTCTTGAGGCCTTGGCAAGGCTGTCCATGCCTTGCCTCAACATGCCAAGGCATATTCACTAGCCATCCTCCCCCTCGTCAAATGCACTACGAAGCCTCCCACTAGTTGTGGTCATGACCACGAGCCGTGGTGATGGCCGTGGAGTTTGAGGCAGTAGCTCCAAGTTTGGGGCAGCCTTGTCCTTTGGCCTTGGCTTGCCCCTCTTTGCTTGGCACTACTCCCTTAGGCCTTGACTCCTAAACCCCCATTACATATTTAGATGATCTACTAACCTAGGGGAAATTAATTTATAGGTTTTGACATTACGTTTAGGCTCTAATTCAACCTACAAATTTTCTAGGTTGTTACAACTTAAGCCTAAAATGATCTAACCAAATGATAGCATTATTCCTTTTTAATCCAAATATTTGAGCCTAAAATTGACGAATTCTTTTGATTCCCCTAACTCATCTTCCCTTAAAAATATTGTCTTTACCCCGGTCCCTCCTTGGACATGTGCACCTTGACTTAGGCCAAAAGCCTAGGTTGAAGGTGGCAAAGCCCAAAAGTTACGTTGATCTTGGCCTGGTCCGACATCGAACATTGTGCACCTCAACTAATGCAAAATGCATAAGTTGAGGGTGGATATGAAAAAGGAAACCAAATGAAAAAGGGTATGAAAAGAGTTTAGTGTTGAAAAGAGAAAAAGTATGAAAGAGGATGTGGCTTTGTGCAAAAGAAGCAAAAGAAAAGTGTTGAAAGAAATAAAAGAAAAAGAAAGTGAAAGAGAAAAGAAGAATGTGAAAAATAAGAGTCAAAGTCAAAAGTCACATCCATGTTGTAAGGAAATAAGGGAAAGAGCTTGAAATGGAAGGACACCAAAAATAGGTCAAGGAAGAGTTAAAAAGCCAGTGGAATGTTAAGAAGGGCAGAAAGTCACTAAAAAGTACCAAATGTACCACACCCTGACCCTGAGCCTACGTTACAAGCTAAGAAAGTCCTATAGTTCTCCTTGCAACTAGTTTGGAGAGTCTATACAGTGAAAATAAGGGTATGCCTATGATGTTGAATACAAATTGTACTTGAAATTACTTCTGAGCGTGAGTGTTGAATGAATCCTTGTACTCAAAATCATATTCATTGTGTAAAAAAGGGATTTCGTTCGATGTAAAGGCACTAGTTGCATTGTCGGAAAATTGGTACCTGGTGAGAGCAAAACAGTGTATGTTGTATGTTGATTGGTCGATCTGTTGTCATATTTTAATCCGCATGAGTTAGCTTGTCAAGTCAAAGAGAAAATATTTGCACTCAAAAAGAGAGTCGGCATAGACAGCCATGTGATTGATTGGGATTAAATGCTTGGTTATCTACAAGTGTCGTTTAGAGTCTTAGTGTGTCGCTTGAGGACAAACAATGAATCTAAATTGAGGGTGTTGATATACCGTGAGTTTACGGTATTTTTAATACATTTCACTTAAGAGTTGCGTGTGTCTAGGGACATTTTGTATTGGTATTATTGTATTTTTATCATGTTTGCAAGAAATGGGTTCGGACGTGGAAGTTGAGAGACACAGCTAAACATTGTGCCAAACAGGGCATCTACGAACGTGACCTACGGACCGTAGGTCCAGTCACTCCCCGTAGATGGTAGACGTAGATGAGCAAGCAAGGCTGAAGGAAAATCAGAGAATTCTTGACCAAGTGTGGAACCACAGTTGCAATCGATGGACTGTAGATCGACCTTCGAGTTGTCCTGCTCTTCCGTCAAATGCTTCAGAGAGGGGGTTCCAGTACCTGATATTGAAGATTCTAAGTAGGGAGCTACGGAGGAGGATCCACAGACCGTGGATTGAATCACGGTCCGTACTGTTGATCCGTCGATCGCGTCAGAGATTAAGATTTTTGAAGTTGGAAAATTTGCCTAAGTCCTGAGCCACGGAAGGGACCTACGGACCGTAGGTCAATCCACAATTCGTAGGTTAGTGTCGTAGATCAAAACTGCGTCCTGAAACATTATTTCCTTATTTCATTTTCTTTTTAGTTCAGAGTTGTTTTTCTATATATAGGGCATGTAAACCTCATTTTTTAGGGTTAGACTTCATTACTTTTATTCGAGTTTTTGGCTTTGGAGATTAACTTGCAATTTTAGGAATTCTCAATTTCCTAAGTTCATTTTGAAGATTTTGACTTTGAAATTCAAGTTGAGATTCTAGGTTTCTTCTATTCATTACGTAAGTTCATTATTTCTTCATCTAAAAATATGAATTTTGTTCTTGCTATTATGGGTAACTCAACAACTAGTGTTGTGGGAACCATGAGTGATTAACAAAGTATGAATAGTAACTAAGTAATACTTGAATAATGTTATTGCATGCATTGATAATTCTTTCGTTTAGAAGTCTTTTTAGCCGTTCCAAACGTTAGAACTCACCATGTTGCTACTTGCCGGACCTAGTAGGTAGTTAATAAGAAAAGAATTATCCACATAGATTTAGTGTGATACTATCTAATAGTTTAATGTCCATTTGTGCGAGGGTGAAAACTAAGCCATACATCGATGTGATGTCTAATATGAGGTAACGGTAAGGATTAGTAAATTATACACACGTAGCCGGACCAAGGTAAGGGGTGAAATTCTCTAGTTTTCAGACCAAGGATTTAGAGATACCTAACTTATCACTTTGCATGTAATACACTAGGAAAGGATTGCTATTACTAGGATTACTGCATTATGAGCTTAAGGGGAACACGTACACCCTAGTTTCTCTCTCATCTTGATAACAACTAAAGTTTGAATCTTGCTTACTGATTGTTCAAATAATTTCCAGAATTTGTTTCCCAAATCCCCTCCTTTAATTATTTGTTTCGGAAGTACGTTGACTAAAAGAATATAATTGTAAGTTAAGTTTAAGTATAAACCATATTCCTCGTGGGATCGACCCCAACCTCCAAGTTGGGTTCTTTACTTGATAACGATCGCTTATACTTCTTTAGGGAGGTTTAATTTGAGCATAACACTGACCTACAGTCAGTAGGTCCTGCCGTGGGTCTACCCTTAGCCAATTTTTCTGAGTCTTTCTGATGAGGGCTATAGGTGGTAATCCACGGACAACCAGCACGGGCTGTGGGTCACCCTACGGTTCGTAAGTGGTAATCATAGGTTGCACCTGCAACTTTTGGAAATCTACATTGTTGTGTATTTCGGATCCGGGGTGTTACACAGACTTCCACTGTACTTCAATGAAGGAGAAGCAAATCACTTCCCCTAAGCAGTTGTTCACAAATCAATTTTTGAATGATGAACCAAAATTATCCCTTCCCTCTTTATCTAGTAAACACCCAAATTGTAGGGGTAACTTGTAACGACCCTCACAATAAAGTAGGATAAAGTAGAGACTCACATGGGTTTTATGCATTAATAACTTGTCAAAATAATGAAGAACAGCCTTGTAAGTCAGTTTTAAAGAGTTTGGAAGTCAAATGTCAAGGGACGACCAAGACGTTCGGAAACTAGTCTTTTACGTGTTGGTGTGTTCTAGTATGTTGTTCATGTTTTTATATGGTGTTTGGAGTCTAAAATCAATGTCGGTGACCCTAGTGTCTTAATAAATGTTTTTAGGGTCAAAACGTTTGGATACGACACCCCGGGGGCCACCCTAAGGGTCCCCGAGGAGGACCCCAACCTTGGCCAAGCAAGATGCCAAGGCAGTTTGAGATTGTTCATGGAGGGAGTGGCTCCGCATCGCGGACCTGCTCCACCATGGGCCAAAAAGTTTGGTCCGCATCGCGGACTCTACTGTCTCATAATTTAATTTCCAGAAACTTGTGGGAAGACCTCCGCGTCGCGAACTTGTTTCCCGACGAAATCTGCGAAAATAAAACTCCAGTTTGACTTGTTTGAAAGGTCCAACTAAGTGAGGGGAAGCTTGGGTGCTTTGGGGAAGTATTATAAACAGTTATTCTACCTATTTTAGAGTATTTTAAGTTGGTTAAAACCCCAAAACCTAAAATTAGACCCCATTCTTCAAATTGACCCTTCCCTCTCAAAATAGATTCTCTCAAAAACTCCATTGAAGACCTTGATGAAGCTCAAGCTAGAAGATGGGTTTTCAACTGATT
>JAJOOE010000719.1:0-13530 GCA_036250405.1 Solanum raphanifolium | reverse complement strand
ATTAAAGTGGCATTATGGTAGTTGAATGAACGTAAAATACTTGCTCCTTAGTACTTGAAGTAGCTCTTAATTTTTGGTCAAATTCGAGTGAAGCTGCTGTCATATTTTGAGCAAAATAATTGTATCTTTTTTAGCCAATTGTTTCTGCATTTGAGCTCAAACTCTTGCTGCATTTTAGCAGATTTGAGCTAAGTTGCTGCTATAATTTTTGGCCAAACTATGACATCTCCTTGAGATAACTAATGCTATATGTTTGGTAAAAACTTATAGCCTTAATTACTCTTTAATAGCTATTCAAATTGTTATTGCAATCTATCGCTATTTTAACGTACAAATTTGATACTTTGAGTCTATATATATGAAATCAATATTTGATTATTGCAGATACAAAGTGCACAAAATACGAGGAATAGAACAAAACTTAGGGTCTCGCATGCCGGTGGTAGCAAAAGCATTGCAAGGAGTGGTCGTCAAATGGTAAGTTTCTTTACATTGAAGTTTATTTAAGAACCACGTTATTATACAAAATAAAATGTATTGCTTGTTTACTTATTTTTATCTATACTTGATTAATGATAGGAACAAAAATTGGGAAGGCCGGTGTGCCGAAGTGAAGTTGTATTGTCAACTTTATTGAAAAAGAATGGTAATTATGTGAATGAAGAGGGGAAGATTTAGTTGTAAGTTTCAAATACTCGTCTATTTTTGTGACAGTCTTGGTATAGAAATGATATCTTCGTGTTCTGTTTTGAATGTACTTTTTAATCATCATGAGTTATGTAACTTTTCCTACACATAGTTCAACTCCTATCTAGAGATGCTAAACACAATAGTTTCCTGGAAATATATAGAATCATCCAATTCCTTCATTTTTTAAAAAAAATTATCTGGCCACATGAGCCATTTTATTTATTTAACAAAGTTTGTAAAATAAAAACAATTTGAATAGTCCAAAATGACCGATCAAAATCCAAAAAAGAAAGAAGTAAAAACAGAGAGAAAAATGCATTTGGTGAAACTTCCAGAAATGGAAATCTTTGTCTTCTTTGCTCGACATTTTTGCTCCGTCTCCATCGTCGTCATGGAAGCTGGTAAGTAGCTTCACTTTCTTCTTATCAAATTTCATCTTATCTTCCTCTTTTAGATTTGAATTTCCATAGTTGAGAGCTGTAGTAGGTAATTATTCCCAAAAAAGATCTCTAGACTGAAATTTCTCCCTTGTGCCTATAGCTCCGGTGTCACTTAAGCTAGAGCTACAGTGATACTTTTCCAGCACTACATCTATTTTGATTTGATGTTGTCGACCTCGAAAAAGATCTGTGAATTTTTGTATGCTTTCATATGTTTTCTATATCTCTAGCTTTCTGTATTCCTTATGTTGCTAAAATATTGAGCATGTGATGTAGATCCCCATAAATTAAATGCCATATTGAGCCTCTGCAACATATAATCAATTGAGCATTCTGTTTTGCATCTGTGAGGCTTGCTTAGAAAAATCATACTAGTTGTATTCTTTCAGCATTAATGATAAACGTTTCCTGTTTTTCCTTGTGGATGTTGTGCTTTAATTCTTTGGTGTGAATCCTTAATGTAGCAAATTGTTGTTTGTCCAGATTTATAATCTTCTTAGCAAGTGTAGGAAGATCTGTAAATTTAGAAAAAAGTGAACCTATTTTCATGCTCAAACACAAAGTTTGCAAGAAAGTCTGCTAAACAATTCCCTTCTCAGAAACATCCAGTTTCATTGCCACCCACCCCTAAATAATTTTTCACCACTTAAATGTTTTTATTGATTCTAATAAGTGCAAGACAACATATGCTTTAGTTTTGCAATACTTGCAAATGAGTTGATTAACAATTCATTAATAACAATGTTGGTATTCCTCTCTCATGTCTTCTATTTTATTTGTAGGATAAAATATTGGAGCATCTTCCTGAAGATCAAGAACATGCTGCTACTTTAGGTGTTCCATTGAAGATATTGGCCCATCCTAATGATGCCATTGGAAAAGTGTATGGAGTTGAACATTCTGGTCGTGTGCGTGATATAGGTGGTAATGTTTGTCCTTCAGCTGCTTTTGGGATGCCTAGACATTCAATTAGTCATGTAAATGTCGGTACTTCCAATATTATGTCTCATCAACTTGTTGAAGACCTAGAGAAACATGTAGAAACTTTGGAAGAGAAGTTGACTGGATATGAAGAGACCAAGGAAAAGCTTGAGGAAACTAAGAAACGACTTGCGCAAAATGAGAATCACTTGGCAACTCTTCATAGGTTTTTACAAGCCAAATTCGGTAGTGAATTGCCTACTTTCAAAATAGATTCTTCTTAGTTTATGATGTAGCTTAAACTTTTTGCATTTTGATTACATTAGCAGTACTTTTGCTATCTTTTATGATGAAACTTGCCTTTTGTTTTAATATATGATGAATACATCTTAGTTTATGACGTAGCTTAAACTTTTTGCATTTTAATTACATTAGCAGTACTTTTGCTATCTTTTATGATGAAACTTGCCTTTTGTTTTAATATATGATGAATACATCATCAAAGAAATGATTTGTCATTTATCAGAGGATTAGTAGCACGTTATTGAAGGGAATCAATTGTATTTGTTTTAAAAAATAATTATACACGTTCGCCACGGTTCATCTGTGGCTAATCTATAAAATGAATTTGAAAATATACAAAGTACCTACATTTTATTAGCCACGGTTACTGTATGGCTAATAAGTAATTGAAAATATAATTTATTTTTCAGGCAATTAATTTTACCTACGAATTGAGCGTGGCTAAATGGTAGTCTAACTGTGGCTAAATATATGTTACCACGAGTGTGAAAATCGTGGCAAATTTACTCGCGACGCCCATTATGGGCACACTACCAACTGTGGCCAAATTACTGTGGCCAAAGTGTTTTAGCCATGGTTCACATGCCCTTTAACCATGGTTTTGGGCTTGGCTAATGCACACGTTTTTTGTAATGCATTTGCCTACCATAGCCTATAATCCAATCATATCCCAAGAACCTGTCTCTTTACTTGTTCCTTAGTGTTAATTGCTGCTGTTGTAGTTGATAATTACAGTCAAAACCCCCCATATCTGACACTTGTGTCACCCTAAATTTGAAACCATGCTTTTATTCATAAATGTTTTTACATATGATTGACTTGAACATATTTGTACTTGGCTCTTGAATCATAAGCACATACCACTCCCTATGGGATTCGACCCCAACTCACTTAGTTGGGTTAGATTATTGACTAACGATCATTGGCACTTAGTATTGGAAGAAGTGTCTTGATACGTGAAATCAAACTGCCGGGGACTGGTGTTGTTTAAGATTCTTTAGCTAAGTTGAATTTTGTTCTTGTTAGTTATAGTTGAACTTATTTTTAGTTTTGGTTTTCGTGTTGCTCGTTTAGAGCAGAATAAAGAAGCATGTCTTGTAGCAATGGTGACCAAATGGACCACTCTCCTTTAAGAATGATGATTTTTAGGGATAACATCCTAAGTTTCAGGCAAATAGAGGGTGAGTCGATCCATGAGTTGTGGCTGAGATTTAAGTCATTATTATTGCAATGCCCAGCGTATGGAATCTCAGATAACATGCTATTGGACTGCTTCTATAGAGGTCTTGGTCTGGAAAGTAGAGGAGTGGCTGACCAAATGTCTTCGAGGGGTCTCTCACGATTACCTTATGCAATAGCAGCCCAACTCCTTAATCACATGGCAAAGACCAACAAAGAGATTAAGAAAGACTAGATCCTTGCCATACTGTTAACTCAGCTGGATCTAGTGGCCAAAAAGATCTTCGAATTCGAAGAACCGGACAAAAAGAAAGACCGGTACATTCCTCCTCACGAGCGTATCAATCCCAAGGTGTACGAGGGTGGACAAATATAAGATATACACTCTCTCATTCTTCACAAAGTCGAAGATCACGACAAAGTGTTGAATGAGGTAAAAGAGAATGTCTCACTGCTAAATGAGATGACTGTTTCCCATTCCATATCTGTTCAGCTGCTGGAGACCCAAATGGGTCATGTGTTGTCTCGTCTCTACCCCACAAATCAAGATTGAGTGGGGAAGTCGTGCCATGACGTTAACTAAGGCGCTTCTTGGGAGGCAACCCAAGTGTTTTATCACTTTATTTTTGTTTTAGAAATAATGGTGTATTGATTGTGCAGGTTGAAGTGTAGAAAGTTTTAGAAAGGTATAGATTGGCGAGCTAAAAGTCTAGTCGGCGCATCGCCAAAGAGGTCGGCGAGCCCGACTTGGACCGTCGTTGGACTCAAGACAATTTCAAATAGGAGTCTATAAAACTCAGTGAGCCCAGGAGCAACTTGGCGAATCACCGACCAGGTCGGCAATCACAATCTAATTCACCGTTTGGACCCCCACATTAACTGGAGGTCCTGTAAAACTTGACGAGGTAAGTTCCCACTCGGCGTGTAACCGAGTGGGTTGGCGAGCAAAACTAATGTCGCTGAATGGGCGAGAACTGGATGGTTTTCAAAGGCCAAAGGTTTAAACTTTCAAACTCCTTCACTTTCCCTCACTTTTAATCTTCCCAAACTCACACCCGCACTTTAGTATTAAATATTTTTGCATTTTTACCGCACTTTAGTCGACGAATTTGTGTTCGGAGTGGATTACTTTGCTGCCTAGCTTTTCAAATCTAGATTATTTGGAATCTAAGTATGGTTTTCCGAACCCCGAATTCGTATTTAGAAATTTGTACTCATTTGCAATGATCTTATCTTAGTGATATGTGTTGGGCCTCTCTGATCATAATGGTATATGTGTGTGCCTATTTTAATTCCAACTTTTTGCCCGTATTGCCTTTATTGTTGAATTCCGTGGTTTTGTGCCTTAGTAATTGGTTAAAATTTGTGGGGTTGTGCTTGCATGTTGTTGGGTCTAGTCGAGTGAAGTCTAAGTAGCCCGTATTTGTGCCAAATAACATATTTTGCCCAATGATTGAGCAGTTGACATCATTCTTAAGGGCAAAAGTCGTTAAATGGCCAAATTTGGCCAAACCGGGAGAAGTCTGAGTATCTCAGGGACATGGGTGTAATGGGTCTTAGTTTAATTTGATGGGTTCATGTTTTGATTTTCTTTTTGGGGGTTGCGGGGTTGAATTTGAGAAGATGTTCGAAAGTAGGCACATTGGGTCGTTTGGCGAGCTGGGTCGAGCTCATCGAACCACTCGACGGTTCACCAAAGTTCCCCACCTCGCCGTTAATTTCATACTAAATGTCAAGTTTGGTCTATAACTTTTGGTGAGAATCCTAAGGTCGCCGAAGGCACTCGGTGACTCGCCGAAAGTCTTCCTTAATCGCCCTTTATCTGCACCCCTGACCCTTAATTGCACTGTAACTTTTGGCGGATTAATGCTTGTTTGCTAAATGCTATCGGCGATTCGCCAAAAGGTCTTCCCATCGCTGACATGCCAAAATTTTATGAGATTTTTGAGCCAATCCTTTCGGCGAGCCCGATCTAGCTTGCCAATGAGATTTCGTGACTCGCCGACCTGTTCGGCGAGTCTATCTGCAACTATTGTTCTGTGTTTTTAATTGAATCATTTTTAACTTTTTCCTGATGTTTTGCTGATATGGCAAGGACAAACACAGACATGCCACCCCGCAAAAGAGCACGGGATATTGTGATAAACGAAGGGGGATCAAACCCTTCCAAAAAGGGAAGGCAAGAGCCTCCAAAAGGAGGCAAGGGAAAAGGTTAAAGGCCCGTATTTGAGGCTCTGGAGCACAACTCTGATAGTGAGGGTCCCCATACAACATTCTCTGAGCCGGAGGACGACCAGCCACTACAGTCTTGGTAGGCTGAGATCTGTGCTAGATTTTACCCTGACTCAGCTACAGTCCCTTTAGCCTCTACCCCAGAAAGTTCAGTGCCAACTTCGACACCTTTTATGGCTCCAGTATCATCAGTAGTACCTCCTCCCAGGCTTCTCAACAGGTTGAAAGGTGATGGATTGCGAACTATCCTAGAGGAGAAGTTGTTATCGAGAGAGGGCGTTGAGGGAAAATACTCTGGGGTTAGGGACACCCTCCACTTCTACCGATTCAAGTAGTTCACCAGGCCCCGAGGCCCCTATATTCCTTCATGGGTCTGGGAGTTCTATACAACGTATGGTGACTTGGTTCCAATGAGCAAGAAGAAGGCCAGCGAGTTCAAATTGGTTAAGTCGGTTACGGTCCAGGGTAAGGAAGTTGGATGCAATAGCGAGTACATCAATACCGTACTTGACAGGGGGTGACTTGTGAGTACGAATGAGAATGATGAAGAAAAGGAAAGAAAGTGTTGTCTACACCAAATTTCATGAGGATTACAACCATTGAGCCTAAATGACCATACCTTTGCACTCAGCCCCATTTCAAGCCTTGAAAAGACCTTTTTGATCTTGAGTGAGCTGAAACGATTGTTGGTTGGAAAATAAGGGCAAACCTATAGGTAGAATCATGCATTGTGTTCATCTTTGTGAGTGTAAGTGTTGCATTTGATTTCGGAGCTTTAAATTGTTGAACCATTGTGTGTGAATATGGAATCAGTCTTTCTGTGAGGGCATTTTAGTACCTTTGTTGAGCTTGAACTTGCATTTGAAGAAAATATTGTGAACTTGAGAATCTTTGATAATGGTGAGTCACAACTTAAATCTTTGAGTGCACAATTGATCCTTGCATGAGTAAGTTGAGTCTTTTTTGTGTGCATTCATGATTGAGTCTTATGTAGCACTATTTGAGACATCCTTTTTGAGCTGCTGAACTTGAGTTTTACTTGAGGACAAGCAAAAGTTTAAGTTGGGGGTATTGATGAGTCCACAATTTGGACTCATTTAGGGCTTTATTTTAATAGATTTAGTGTCCAGAAATGCATATTTAGTGCCAATAACTGATGTAAATCCTTGATTTTAGGTATTTGGATTAAGGAACAAACCATGGACACTAATGAGCAAAAAGGAACAAGGCAGTTGAAAGAACGAAAAAAGAGGGTCTGATGATCGCCTAAGCCATTGGGCGAGTCGCCAAATGGACATGATCTCGCCTAAAGTTCTAGCGTGCCAAGCCCTGAAGAAGAAAATCAAGTCGGCGATAGAAAGGAGAAGTCGGCGAGTCACTGAACGGTTCCACGATGCAGTGCTAGATCGCCCAAAGTTACAGAACTTGAAGATGCTGAAGGCCAAAGCAAAAAGGCAATGTAATTGACCAAAGAGCGGATCGCCGAGTGGATCGGTGATCCCAACTTATTGCGCCGAATGGTCCTTTGCAATGTATTTTTGGCGACTATAAATACATTTTTAAATTCTTAGTTTAGGATCAGTTTTCATAATATCTAATTTTATCACTCAGTTTTAGAACTGAGAGTACTGCGACAATATTTTCCTTAGCTTTGAAGATTTCCATTTTGAGAAATTGGAAGTGGGTCTTTGAGATTCTTCAACCTTGACCTTTGTAAAGATGAAATTAATCATACCCAGTTGATGTAAACACAATTTGGTAACGATTTCTATCTTTTAATGATGTCTAGCGAAAACCCCAATTCTTGGGGTGTGATTATATGATTATGGGTTGATTTAGCTGCTGGGTATTGTCAATTGATAGTTTAAATCCTGTTTAAAAGTGATTTCAATCAGTAATTGTGGTTTAATTTGAAGGGTTGTAGTTGCAATTGCAATTCTAACTTCGTTTTTTTGGCTTTCTCGAGAGAGAGGTTTTAAAACCAAGGTTATTGATTTGATGGTCTGTGGGTACTGGGTTGTCATGGGTTCTGTTCGAGAGAGTGAATCCTAAACCATTTTCCACACATTCAGCTTGAGAGAGTGATTGGATTAAAGTGTAGGCTGTTCTTAATTGCTGCTTATTGGTGTTCGAGAGAAACCAATTTGATTCGGGGTAAATTGTTCTAGAGAAAGTTTATCCCTACTAAAGTCTAGCTTATTCACTGATTTACAGTTATTTACTATCAATTGCAATCCCCTATTTGCCTACCTTAGCCTATAATCCAATCACATCCCAAGAACCCGTCTCTTTACTTGTTCCTTAGTGTTAATTGTTGTTGTTGTAGTGGATAATTACAATTTACAATCAAAACCCCCCCTATTTGACACTTGTGTCACCCTAAATTTGAAACCATGCTTTTATTCGTAAATATGTTTACCTATGATTGACTTGAACATATTTGTACTTGGCTCTTGAATCTTAAGCACGTACCACTCCCTGTGGGATTTGACCCCAACTCACTTAGTTGGGTTATATTACTGACTAACGATCGGTGGCACTTAGTATTGGAAGAAGTGTCCTGATACGTGAAATCAAGAGCATCAATGATATTAAAGAGGTAGGAAGGAAAAATACTCTTAGCTTATATAAACCTATGTTCTGAGGTATTTCATCACTTATAGTATTTAAATTATTTGGTTCGTGCATGATTTTTCTCATCACTGCAATAGTTTTGCAACCATTGTTCCCAATTCCCATTCATTTTTCAGCAACTCAATTACCCATGCATTAAAAAATAAATGAAATCTTGGAAAGATGATGTGACTAATAAATTTGATGAATCGAATGAAGACATGATTGAACAAAAGGGGATTGAGATTCAAAAGTTTTCATAGGATGACTCTAAGACTATTGTTTATCACATGAGATGGAATGATGAATCTAAATTACCTGCATGCAGACTACATTAGAAAGGAGGACATGAATATCATAGTTGTGCAAAAAAATTAGTAGTTACTTTCATCCATGCTAAATAATTATTGAAGTTTTGTCCATTTTTGTCGTACCACCAAAGTACTTCAGCCCCGACAATTTTAGGCTAATTTTATCGAACAATAGATAATGAATTTCAATCTAATTCTATTTTTTTAATCTCTGAATTGTTCCGCAAATGGAATTCCTTGTCCTTGCCTTGGTTTCTTTCCTAAAAGGATCAAAGTTCTATGTTCTAGTAGTAGGTTACTCCTTTGTTAGGGTACGCGAATTATTGTATTTATAATCCTATAATTGAAGACCAGAAACTTACCCATCCTAAATAGTATTATCGTGAATTGTTTCTGGTTGTTATTCTTGAATTTGATCATCATGGTAGTATTGTCTCTATAATACCTAATTTTTGTCAGCAAATTATCTTATTTGAAATTTACACATCTCAATCAAAATCTTAAGAGGTGCTCTTCTTTAAGTTGTCTTGAGTTAAAGATACATTTGTTATTGGTAGAATTTTAAATGAAGGAAATGTCTTACTAGAATAAAACATCAAATTATGTGCTTGCATTAAATGTGAAAAATGAGATCACAACAGGTCTACTTATGTCTTTTCAACTCGGATTTATGGTATCTTAACTCAAATAGAAGATGATTTATTATTTCAAACGACTTATAATGACTCTGGAAATGTTTTATTATATTAAATATCTATGGAGGAAAGTACATGTGTGAAGTCTAGTTTATGCAAATCTTGCACATAAGAAGTCTTGTCAAGCTAGCATTTGAATTTATTAGCTACTGTGTTGTGTCATGTAGCTTACCACCTTGTATAAATAGTGCATTCGATAATGTGGTGATCTACAGGACTGAGAGGATATATTCTTATCTCTTGAGGGAGAAGAAGGTAAAGACTCTGATGAGTCAAGGACACATAAATACATAGACAAAATTCTACCCTACAAAAAAAATCTTATTATGTAACATGAGGTGAAGAATTAGTGCCCTTGATGGTATTTTCTATTGTTTTCAAGTAGAAACTTTTAATTCTATGTTGAAGCATATATTCTATCCTTTTATTAGAACTTCTTGTATTTTTCTGCTTCACCATTGTCTATGAGTACTAATTAAAGGAGAAAGCATATGCTTTAACAAAGAACCTGCAAAAGGTTTTCTACTTGACAAAAATCGAAAATATCATCAAGGTCACTAATTCTTAAGATCATGTACATATCGAGACTGTTTTTGAAGGGTTTGAATCTTTTGAGGATTTAATTGTCATGTACTCATGAGAGTCTCAACCTTATGATCCCTAAAGTGATAAGGATATATCCTTAAGTAATAAAGATAACCATAAAGTCTTTCGAAACTAAATATAAGGTCGTATGCTACACGATACAATACGACTATTAATGAAGAAACTTTTCTCAAGATTTACGTACGCACTTCACTTACACATTCCCATTCCTTCATATATATCTAATAAACATATAAATATCCCCATATTCATTATATATAGTTACATAGCATAACTCATACTCTATTGTGATTTCATTTTTCACATTAGATGTGGGTACATCATTTGATGTTTTATTTCAGTAAATCACCACCCTCATATAATATCTCCCACCAATAACAATTCTATATTCTACCTAAGACAATTTTAGGAAGAGCACCTCCCAGAATTAGATTGAGATGAGTAAATCTCAAAATAAGTGAATTGGCTTATCAAGAGGAGGGACTGCAGTGATAATATGATTTAATATTATCCTGAGGATCAAATGCAATAACATAACTTGAACAAATCAATGATAATATTGACGAGGAAGAATAAGTTTCCAATCTTCGATTACATGATTTCAATCATAAAAAATCTTGCATTCTTGACAAAGAAATAACCCCTCGGTAGAACTTAGAACTTTGGAACTTTAAAGAAAGATATAAAGGAAATGACATGAGACTCTATTCGCAGAACGGTTAAGAGATAAAAGAAAATAGGGTTAGATTGAAATTCCTTATTCGATATTTGTTAAAAGTAGAGTGAAATTTATTATATGTAGTTCTTTGCTAGTATGATAACAATGGACAAACAATCTAATGATTCTCTTCTTTGGACATTTCCCGAAATATCATTAACGATTTAGCGGGAAGGAAAGACACAACATGTTCGTTGACACATCTTTAATTTCATGTTCGTTCTTTAAATGTAGTATGCAAGTAATTTAGATTCTTCATTCCATTTCTGTTGATAAGCAACAATCTTAAAGTTTTCCTCCGAAAACTTGTAATTCCACTATCTTTTTTTGTAACATGCATATTTTCATTCATAACCAAAATTGTATCTTTACAAACAGTGTCATTATCCAATTCATCAGAGCTATTAGTCATGTCGTACTTCTAAAATTTCATTTATTTTTTCTAATTCGCAAGAAATTTAGTTGCTAAAAATGTGAAGAGAAGGGGGTTGGGGGAATGGTTGCAAAACCCTTACGACAAAGAGAAAATTGTGTGCGTTCCAAGTCATTCTAATACTACTTTCCTTATAAACTATTTTTCTTACAAAAGAGAATTTTTTTTCCAATATTCAATAGTTTTAATGAACTCAGTGGGGAAAATAGTCATCCTTTATTGAGTATTTACATGAGTTTAAAACAGTTAAGAGTTCCCATTTTCCTTCTTTAACTACATTGATACTATCAGCAAATTGATATGCTTTTGTCTGTGTTTGAGTCTTGAGTGTTGTGTCAACATTTGGCTTCCATTGAAAAATCTTAGCGAAAAATAAGCTAAGTCTGAGTTCATTAGTAATCAATCACATTAAAGCTATGTTTGAGTTCAGATATAAACTTTAGTAGTTATTTATAAAACTGAATGACATTTTAAATTCAACTATTTTGGTTCTTTGAGAAAAGTTAGAAATCCTAACTAGGGATTAAATATGTTTTTCACTATAAATAAAGAGGTTCTCTTCATTGTAAATTAATTATTCAACGGAAATAAAATGAGTTCTCTCTTCTCTCTCCACTTTATTCTTCTTCGGTATTTTCCATCATGTTGAAGTAATTTTATTTGATGACTTCTTTCCTTTTTGGTAAGATTTAAACTTCCAATATTTATTTTAATCAATTTTTTATTGTGAAAAGATCGAGCCTTTCACCAAGAGTTGCAACTAAGATTTTATTGACCGTAATAATTTTCTAACCATGATTTATTGTAATAAATGCATTATATATTTGATCTCAAGAATATATGTTAATCCCACAATCTAAGAAACATATTATCTTGTCCATTAATATAGGAAAAAACACATCTCTTCCTACTTCTTGGACGTGTGTTACTGAGCCTTGAATTATTTGCTTGCATATAAGGAATTAAAACTCTTTACTTTTTGATGTAGTGTGTGTGGATTGAATAAATGAAAAACATGTTATGTCATGCATGATTTTTTATGTAGGGTGAGCATATAAGTCACTACGAGATCTCTGCAATGTTGTGTTATTCATCATGTATTCCTAAGATACATAGAACAAAACTTTGTTGAACTTGGTAAGAATAAACCTAGTTTAAAGAGTATTTTCAAAACAAGAAAATTAAAACCAGTAGAGAAAATATAATCAGAAACAGATTAAAAATATACAAAATATTTTTCTCAAAGAAGAAAATCGAGCCTACTAAATGCAGAGTGTCCCCTTAAGTAAATTATTCACCTCAAGTACCCAAGTTTAATGACATATATCCTCCCAAGATAGAACGATCTTACTCACTGATGTATCGATACCTATACCCATGGTGTGAGGGAACCACTCAATGGCAGTAAAGTACACTTCGAATACTAGATGTAATAGTAGAAGAAGTTTAAAAAATTGGTTTTCTTAAAACTAGAGGAAATCCCTCAATTTATAGACAATAAGGGTTAGTGAGAATGGTGATTTTTGAGCCTTACTGCAAAGGTCACAACCTTTTAGAAAAGTCACAATCCTTCAGAAAGGTCACAATCTTTCATAAAAGTCACAACTTTTCTTAAAAACCAAAACTCCTCATAAATGTCACAACTCTTCATAAAAGTCACAACTCTTCATAAAAGTCACAATTCTTCTTCTTCCACTCACTCCTTTTAAAACCCAACAATCCCCCGCATGAAGGGGGAATGAATCTAAGACAGAATCGGAAAAATGTGTATACTTTACAAGCAAGAATTAATTTCATCTTCATAATTAGGTTTCCTTTTGAACTTTTCATAGTGTACATTTGTTGGATATACTCGCTTAATCGGTAGATGTAATATCCTCGAAACTCTCGAGCTTTGTTGTATACATAGACAACCATATGCCACACAATCATCCCTTTACCGTTAATATTTCTTATGGTTGTGTTCGTTTCAACCATGAACACCTCCTAGTTTCATGAGTGTGTAGAGAATAGACTTTTTACAATTATTCTCTTCGAAGCGGCTTCCACTTCACACTCATAACGGTGATTTCTAACAAGTGTTATCATGTAGATACACTATTTGGTCAAATATGTCAATGTCACGACCCGGGAACACCCCCAAGTCGTAACAAGGCGTACTCGACCCCGAAGGGGTCTTATACAAATCACATAGTCATTCATCGCATTCAATAATGATAATAGTGCGGAATGAAAAACTTATTTACATCCACACATTCAAACTTCATTAAAACAACTTTAAAAACACACAGCGGAAGTCTAAGTCTCACATGGCCATCTTAGACACAAACACAAAACATAAGTAGGGACACAACCCTTTACAATCGAAACAAAACTAAAAGTGTCTATT
>JAJOOE010000718.1:0-37599 GCA_036250405.1 Solanum raphanifolium | reverse complement strand
TCAATAATACAATTCAATCTAAGTACAATTCCATCAATACCCAAGCATTATCATAAAACCCACTTCATAAGCCAAACTTAGAGATTTAAGGAGATCATTGGTCCATGGAGTTTTTCACCTAAAAACATCAATTAAACCATAATATAATCATAATAGATTGTTTGAAACCATTTAATGCAAGAACCCATGAGTTTGAGGAAGAATTGGGGTTTTTCATAACCTTTGAAAACCTTGAAAACCATTTTGAGATTTGGCTCTAGGGCGAAAACTAGCCCTAAATAAAGAACTCACATACCTTTACTAAGATTCCCCAAGAAATTTGATGAAGAAAACGTCTTCAACCCTAGCTCCAACTCCTCTTCTTCCTCTCTTCTTCTCCTCTTCACTCAAGAACCCTAACTCTTACTCTTTTAAAATGGAACAAAAATGATCCACAAACAGCCTAACACAACAATATAACCTCAAAAGAAAAGATTTGTGAAAAGACCAAAATACCCTTAAATTTTCCGAACGGATTCCCTGCCAACTGCCCAACTTTCAACGAGCATAACTCGCTCATACGAACTTGGAATTGAGCAAAATCAGTGGCGTTGGAAAGATCGTTCCAAGGGCTTTCCAAACATAACTGGAACTACTCCTGGATCATTCTGAGCTAAGAGTTATGACTGCTCAAAGTTGGCCAAAAACTCACTGATTTCCACACTTGGCCGAATTTCCAGATTCTGAATTTCTTTCCAAAAAATGACTACTTCCAATTTCAAGCTTCTTCATATTCATTTTAAATTGTCGGATGTTACACTTTAAATAGGGGTCCTAAGATGATGAAATGACTCACTTGACGAATATGTTTAGATGATGTATGTTGGTACTAGTTGAGCATGAGTACTTGTAATGCTAAGCATGATAAATGGTAAGTTCACCTTTGGTTATTTTAAGGTGGTACCTTAGTGTGGGTGGTGGTTTGGGACGCTACCTATATATTGCACAAGGTATAATTGGAGGGTTACTTAAGGTGGAGGCTCATGATAAAGGTAAAGGGTTGTATGTGATTTCTGTTCAAATGTGAATTATGTGACTTTGTATATTGGCCGTGACTTATATTATGCCTCTTGTATCTATGTTCATGAAGTTTTACAAAAATGGCATAGAAGCATGACTTCCAAATGAAATATTCGTTTTAACCATGTTTTTGCATGGTCATTATACTTAGTACATTTCTGTGTGCTAACCTTTATTCTTCATTTTTTACTACAAGTGTAGGTTGTGGTAATTGAGTATCCCTCTCTAGTTGGAGCTTGGACTAGACTTCTTCCAAGACATCTTTTGGTATGTCCTCATAGATCGAGGACAATGACCTTTCATGTTTCTAGTTTCTTTATGTTTTAAGACTATTATTAAGACTTCGATTGTAAAGGGCAGTGACCCTATCTTGTATTACATTTTTGTCTAAGATGTCCATGTGAGAAATTAGTATTCTGGTGCTTTATAAATGACTTACGATTGTAGATGTTATTGAGAAAAGTTTTAATTCCACACTTTTTTTATTACCTATGCGATGAATGAATGCTATGAGGCTTGTACAAGAAGGGGTCGAGTACGCCGTGTCACATCCGAGGCCTAGACTCGGGTCGTGACAATTACCTTTGTTGAGGAGTTCCTCAACTTGCCTTTGTAGCTCCTTGGTGTCCTATGAATTGCTTGATAAGCCGACTTGTTTGGAAATTGTGATCCCGGCACAAAATCAATTTGGTGCTCAATTCCCCGAAGAGGGGGCAATCCTCATGAAATCTCCTGAGGGAAGACATCCTCATAGTCCTGAAAAAGAAATGAAATAGAATTGGGAAGTGAAGAATGAGATTGGTTTGTTTGTAGCACATGATCCCTATGTGTGATAAGGATCAAAGAACTTTCGGACTCAATTTCCTCCCTTATCTCATTCTAATAAGCCAACAATACTAGGTTCTTTCCTTTTAGCTTCCTCCTCTCCACATATTCCTCCTCACACTTCTTATTCTCCTTCGACTAACTCATCCTTTGATGTATATCATTGACTTGACAGGTTGACAAAGGGTGAAGGACATACTTATGATCATTCAACACAAACGAATACTTTTTGGGTCTCCCATCATGTTTGGTTGAACGATCATGTTGCCAAGGCCTCTCGAGGAGCACATGACAAGCTTGCATTGGGACCACATCACCTAGAACTTCATCTTCTTACTTCCCAATCTTGAACTTGATCATCACTTTTCGATGTACCCTTAATTCTCCACACTCACTCAACCATTGGAGCTTGTAAGGGGTAGCACGCTTAGTGGTAGGAAGTTTCAAGAATTCCACTAACACAGTACTAGCAACATTTGCACAACTCCCAGTATCAATGATTAAGGAACACACGCTATCCTTTATGAAGCATTTGGCGTGAAATAGATTCTCTCTTTGGCTCAGATCATCCATTGCTTTATTAATCATTACTCGCACTACACCATTTTACGCCTATGGCCACCCCAGTAAAGTGTAGCCTAAACTAGCAAAAAGTGTGACCTTTGATAAAAGGCTACACTTTTGGACTTTAAGCAACGCTTTTTAGGGGGTGGCCTAAAGAAGTGTAACCTTCGACATTAGGCAACACTTTTTAAATGTCGCCATCACAGCTACAGTTATAAAGCCTAGCCAAAGAGGTGTAAGGGCACGCGTTGTAGTGATGCATTAGCGACACCTTTTTTTTATTATACTACACTAAAAAGCGTTGCCTTTGCTTTGTTATTGGTCACACTTAAAAAGTGTTGCCTTTTATATCTCATCTACAACAACACTTATAAAGTATAACTTTTCTTATATACAAGATACCATTGGACGTCCTACAGTAACACTTTTGAAGTGTGACAATATTGTGTAGAATTTTGTAGCCACAATTTTTCATTTTTAAGAATATAATTTTTATTTGCATATATTCAATAATCACATAATTAAATATATAAGTGATCTAAAGCACAAAATTAGCTAATAAATAAATCAAAGATATATATTTCATAAAACTTCGAGAAACATGTCTTGTACAACCAATACTTAGAAAGCGACTGCTTAAAGATCTCTAATATCAATAAATTCCACAAAACCAAATGCATTAAAAAAAATGACAATGGTATAAAAACTCCTCATTGTTCACTACAATAGATCGAGTTTACTTCTGGCCACTATTCAAATTCAATTACTGGCATTTTCCTGGACATTCAAAATAAAATTATAAGTTAGTGAAATAAATCATGTATTTGTTATGCTCAATACTAGTCATTTTAACAATATGTCCCAACCCCTTCCCAATGTAGTGGTACTGTTAAGAAAAAACACGACTCTTAGTTGCTATTAAAACATTTATTTCATATGCTAATAACATGTCACAGTAAGTAACTACAACAAAATCAATTTTCCAATCAACTGTTGTTACAAAAACAATGAAATCGTAGTTCTACATGTATTCGGAGACTCTTTCGGCAAATATGAACAATAAATCCGGGAAAAAAGAACAAAAAACTTAAATGAACACTCACAAACATTACCTATTGCGAAAAAAATTCCTTTATAGGAGGATATAAATATCATTCCATGGGAAGTACCAAGTGTCTTCTGAGAGCACAAAGCAGATGTACAACCAAAGAGCTCAATAATTTTTATGCGAACAATATGAACATAACCAAAAAGCTCATAATACAACTAATTACAAGTTCTTTTCCTTCAAAGACGTGTCTCCCATCAGTAAGCTAAAAAAAGACTAAATGCAGTCTACTGGTACATCTTCGCTATAAATATTTGAGGAAAAAAATATTATAATATGACTCCAAATATTGCAGGGTTGAACATTGATGAAAAAAATGATGTCTGTCATTTCATAACGTAAATCTGATTGGACAGGTCAAAATGTAAAACCTCATCTGGGAATTTCTTAAATTTTCTTTTATGTCTTTTGTTGTTGGATTTTCTATCTAGTTCATTTTATTATAATATAAGCACAAATGAGAGCATGGTTAACTTACATCCTTATGATCTACTGGAGAAGAAGGTGGCATCTAAAAAGATGAGCAAGAGATGACACGAATATACAATCAATATAGTTGCATAACATTATATAATAACATATGACATTAGGAATTGTCAATAGGGGATACTATGCTATCTAAATGTGGTAAGTGAACACTCACCCTTTTTAGTTGTGTACTACAAAATGTTGATCTGACATGCTGAAACTCAGATTGTTTGGTCATATCAAATTTAACAGGTCATTCGCACAAGTCACCAATTTAAAAGGATGATTTTTAAAATCAGCCAGAGAAACACCAACACCATTGAATGTCTTATTTTATGGACTAACACATGCCCTAGAGTTCATGCAAAATCTAACTCTACTCTTTGTGCATAAGTTGGGCAGTAATTGACTCGACTTTTACTCGTAGGGCCCTAACATTCTTTAGAAAATCAATAAAATATATCTGGTTAAAATGACATGATACTAATTATAATTTGTTAATCTAAGGTATATTCGATCTCATCAATTCTGAACACTTCATCCTCCTCTAAAGAGCTAACTCACTTCCCCTAGCTATTTTTTTTCATGATCATCTTCTCCTTAGGCTTTCAAGTAGCAGTGGGGGATACATTTGATATTATTCCCTTTGTTTCACAATGATCATTAGTTATAATCTCCTATAACTACACCACCAAGACCGGGTAACAGAACAGCGGCCAGAGCAGCAGATTGCATAGCCGCAGTTCTTCCTCAGAAATGGCAGGAGTTAGAGGACATTTTTTGTTCTAGATAGACATAATTCCTAATTTTCACAAGCACAAACTACTTTGAAAAAACATGACTCACTTACATGAGCATCATGATCATAGATAGTACACTTCATCAGTAACCTTTTGATATAAACTTGATTATCAACTTTCCCAAACATATAGATATCTTGTTTTCTACATTAATTCAAATACCTGATTGTCTATCTTCATCTATTGTAACTGTTGCAGATAGTAATGTACATAGAAACAATCCAACAAGCATTTCTACATGCTAGAATAAAAAAATGATTTCCAAAAAAAAATGCTATCATCAATTTACCTGATATCACATATAAAGCTAACCAGTTTGATTTATTCTCGAAAGCGAAACAGTTTGCATCTCTATTCTTTGTCAAGTCTCGGTGTACAAGCACTTTGAAACATACATGGCTTTGAATTGTCGAGAAATTAAGGAATAAATAACTTTATCAGTGGTAGAAACACTTGCATGTATGATTACAATACAACATTAGATTAAATCTAATCGAGAACACCAATAAACAATAATTTGAAGGAAGATGATGATTGAATTGAGGGAAAGACGATGACATTAAAAACTTACAGATAGAGAGCAAATGGGATATGGCAGTGAAGTTAGCCTATCTCAAGAAAGAAGGCAATCAGAACCAAAAAACCTCAGAAAATCACGCAGCAACATGTAAACTAACATATGCAGATGATCACCACCAAAATGGAATACACATGGATGAGAAAACAAAAATTCAACAAAAGGGTCTCAATGAAACTAATCATGAGCACATTATGAAAAAGTGTAATGACTCAGTTATATAAGAACCAGTTGACAATCAGAAAGCCAATACACAAGCAACATCTCTGCTATAAACCGCAAAAGATTTCATGAAATATAGAATACATGAATACGAATAGAAGAAAAACAACCTTTGTACAGTTTCAACTAACTCCATAGTTAATGATGTCTTGTAAGAGGTGACTAAGGGAAAAACCTGAAACTTGCAAATCAATCTCCCCAACTTTAATAGCACTTGGTGGAATTATGGGTGGTGTCATGCTAATAAAGAAGGAAGTATAAGAAATGGTGATAGGAATATTCCTGCCTATGCACACAACTTCAAGATATCAAAAATCTAACTTTGACATGTATCAGCAAACTAATCTACCGTCTACACATTCTGGACTAGCCATTTAATATGTTCAATAAATGGAATAAAGTAGCCTTGGTATAGGTATGGAAGTCCTTGACATACTTAGTTGTAGGTGTCACAATGATATCCACCTTCATGAAAATCTCCATATGGAAATACATTAACCTCCGCCTGCAAGAACCCAGAGAACATTATTGATAGGTTCCAAAGTTATCAACTTAAAAGTTTTGGCAACTAATTAAGTATAAAAGTAAACCTAAGGTAAGATACAACTATCTGATGTTTTCAGTCATTACAGATGCCACCATATTTCTAAATCAATAAATTAGTTCTCAAATGACAACAATAACATCAGACGAGTTCTTAGATGGAGTTTGAAAGAAATTCATGACTAGGTTAGATTGCTTTAGTGTAGGTAGCTTCAGAAACATGTCTCACCTATGCCACTAAGCAACAACATAGTCTGCTGCAGTAAATGAATGAAAAAATGCCAACTCTGTACGAGTATCATATGTCAATATTGCTCCTTTCCTTGTGACAAAAGAAGAAGAAAACAGACAACAAGGATGATTTGAAGTTGCTTCCAATAAGCCATTGAGATCTAGTAAGAAGACATGTGATGTACTAGAATATTCAAAGCGAAATTATATACCCGCCACCACAGTCTGGATTTAGTGTGCACAATGATTCAGACCCAATAGAAACAATATGCGCAATGCGCATCTCATGCAACTCTGGTATTACAATCTCTACAGTCTTTAACCACGAGATAAATAAAAATCTTGAACGTACAAACAATCTTGTAGAATGATAGATACTCACAATAGTGACGCTAATTGTTCCAACAATTCTAAACCAAAGCTAGAAGATACCCTTGCCAAAGTCCAAGATAAAGTAACGGAGAATGTAATAATAGAAATAGACATACTTTGCATCCATGCTTTTCTCATAGTCGACTGAGAACATTCTTACACTTGTCAGATAAATCTGTTGAGAAGACATCATTTAACCACTACAAGAGTAAGTTGCTATGAGATTATCAAAGAAATAATGGTTATAACAAAAAAAAAAAAATTCAATGCAAAACAGGTGTAGTCACATCTGCATATTTTCCAAGGCGCAGTGATTCTAGAGATCGCGAGCTGTCTTGTGAAGGGAAATTAGGTACACAAGGGAGGGACGGAAAGAAATAGAGACAGATGATTAAATTACAGAAAAAGAACTTCTGATCCACAATGATGTCCAAAATCAATAAGTGAAAGCTAGGACATGAAGTTCCTTAGGCAATTTATACACAGACTAAGAGAACCAAATGCAAACATTAAGACATGTACTTCCTTAACCAACTTATACACATGAAATTACTAAGAAACATATTAGTGAAAGCTCTAATTCTACATCCAGCATTTCAAGAACATAATGCAAAATGAAGACTTGTATCCAAAGTAGAAAACAATGTTTGCAGCCACCACTGTAAGGAGGAAGGAAAAGATGCATGATATTTGCAAGGTGAGGTACGAGGTAGAAGGACTATAGTTCCCATAAGGAAAGCTCATTAAATCAAGCTCTTGTAGCTGGTTCTTGTTTTCAATTTAGATGTAAAAGATAACAATGAGGAGGTAGCAATTGGATGTCGTCTTGCTTTGATTTTGTGTCAAGAACTTGAAGCGACTGAAAATTGGGAGGATACAATTGATGATATTATCAATAATTTTGAGAAACAGCACAGACGGAAGCTCCTGTACAGTATCTCCTTCTAATGAAAGAATGGCAATCTTAAGAGTGTTAATGGAACTATCAGTTTGTTCTGTGTCCAATTTGTCTACTGGTATGCTAAGAACACAATGCCTTTTTATGTATAACCTTCCCAATTATGGCAAGTGACAAAAAGATTGCTTAAAAAGCCTTTGTTGGCTCAGATTATTTTTACAGTGCTCATGCTTCTCCGTTCTCATAAAAAAATCAGTTCCAAATCCTGCTCTAGAAACTGAATAACATAATACCTTCTCGACCCAATCATCATTATACTCCACTATATATGGATGGCTTAACTTAGCTAATAGATCCATCTGCCATAGAATAATACATACACATATATCATCAGATATCAATTAGCTTAACATTATGCAAACCTATCTACTCAACATAATATCATTCCAAGCCAAAGTGAAATTACTTTCTAACCTGCGAACAGAAGGTTCTAAAAAAAGACAATAGCTTGCACGACAATTCTGCTTCGCTTTCAAAACCTAATAACTTTTTAGTGTGAAATTAATACGAATCGATTAACAAAACCCTATAGCTATTCAATTTAATTTCCAACTTATGAAGGTAAAATATGAGATACACTCCCAAAATCATACAAAAAACACAAGAATATCGAAACCCTAAAGCTAAAATTCAGACTTTCAAAGATAGAATTTCTAAGCTGATAAACCCTATTCCAACAAAATCGTGTTCTTCAGTGAGAACTATGATGGAAATCGTGTTCTTCAGCGAGACCTATGATGAAAATTGTGTTCTTCAGTGAGAATCTCTTCAACTCTTCAGCGAGAAATCTGTGAGAAATTGTGTTCTTCAGCGAGTAATCCGAGAGAAAATCGTGACGGAGAGACTTAGCTTCAGCTCTTGATCAGTTGTCTAGACTTAGCTTCAGCTCTTCAGTTCATCAGAGAAAATCATGTTCTTCGGTTCATTAGAGAATTTTCTGATTTGGGGAAAACAAAGTTTTAATGTTTTATGAATTATTATTTTTTTGCCCAATAAAAATGGGAGGGTGAGTTAAAAATGTTGGAGGTAATATAATATTTTAGTGAAAATTTTAAGGCCACACTTGTAATGTGTTGTTTTTATAATTATAAAAATAGGACACTTTAAAAGTGTGGCCATATATGTAAATAGTTGTTGCCAATTCTATCATATTGTAACAACGCTTATAAAGTGTAGCTTATACCATTAAAGAGTACACTTTGCTGGTGTTGCCAATATTATCGAATATAAAAGTTAAAAACTTGGACTACTCTTTAAAAACGTCCCCAAAAATATTTTAGGCAACACTTTACAAGCGTTGTCCAGAATTAGTGTGGTCGTAGGCCTAAAATGGTGTAGTGTCACCTCACCACATATAGAGGAACAACACTCTCTCCTTCTTTGACACAAAGGTCTAGTTCCTCATCTTCCCCATTTTCAAACTCATTCTCTTCTTGAGGATCTTCTTCACAATCACCTGATGGCTCTTCCTCAACACTAAGATATATCTCCCCTCCTTGCATTAGAGCATTCAATCGATTGGGATACTCACGCATTATATGACCCCATCCTCTACATTTGTGACATTGAATACCTTTAGGTAATTTCGTTGGGTCAGTGATACCTTTGTCTCTTGGCGGATACTTTCAATTGTTTCCTTTGCAGGGCTTCTTCTCATAAGTCTTTTTGACATCCGCACCCTTGCCCCAACTTGAAGATGCTGAAACTCCCTCTTTGTCCTCGCTCCAAGAATTGGAAGATGAAGTCTTATACTTAGACACTTTCTCCTGCTTGAATTCCAACTCTATCTCATGGGCTTCCTAAAAGACGACATTCAAAGTAGCAAACCGATGAATGGTCATCTTAGAAGAAATCTCTTTGTTCAACCCTACCTTGAAGTGAATCACGGCATGTTCTTCAATCTTACAATATTCTAGCTTCATGGTTATGTTTTGAAATTCATCATGATAGGCTTCAACACTTCTACTTCCTTGCCTCAAGTTGTACAATTTGGCAAGTAACCCTTGGTGGTATTTTTCCGGCACATACTTAGCTCTCATCAATCTTTTCAATTTCGGCCATGGTGGAGGATGACCTTTTTGAACAACTAACTGATACCTCTTCATGTATTCACACCATGTGACAGCATACCCTTCAAATTGAGCGATAACATAGCAACTACTCTTGATCTTTGTCAAGTCATTGACATTGACAGGCCGGTCACATTGTGACTCCCATTCTAGATAAGTATCGGGATTGCATTCCCCTTTGAATGTTGGAAGAGTCCTTTTGATAGAGTTGATGCCAACATCTCGGCCTCCATGGCCACCTTGGTCATTGTGGTAGTAAACCCTTTGATGACCTCCTTGATTGACATTAACTTCCCATTGGTCTCCACCTTGAGGGTAGTTTACATGTTCTTTCCTATCAAATGGCATTGGACCCAATCTACCTCTTGGTCCACCTTGTAAGGCTTGACCTCTTGGTCGATTCCTTTGTGACTCATTCCATGTCGCTTCTTCACCTTCACCTTCATAACCTCCTTGATCTTCATCATTCCTCACCTTCTTCACGGTATTTGGTGGTGGTTGTAATCTTTGGTAGTGAATATTTTGGTTAGGTAGTGTTTGGTAAGGATGGCTTTGACTTGGTGGAGCTTCTTGACTAACCGGGAAATAAAACGGTCGATTGATACTTTGACTATTTGAACCCAATTGATTGAAAGTTGGGTGCAAAGCTTGGTGGAGGGTTCCGGGTGTGAGAGTAAGAGAATTAGTGTGAGCCCACTTGTAGAAGCACAAATAGTAGCTGGTGGTGTGGTGTCATTGGAGTTACTCTACCTTCCATAGTGGCCAGCCTCATATCTATCCTTGATATATCACCTCTCACATTGTTCAATACCTCCAATAAGGTTGCCAAAGTAATTTCTCTGATAGGTGCTTGTGTTGCTCCTCCTGTCTCCATTGTACCTGATATTAAAGCAACTCAAAAAATAGAAAACAACGTTAGCATTAATAAAATGAACTCACAATTGCTCATGTTTAGACACTTTTGATTACCTCTCAATTTACGCGACTAATGTTAACAGTTGTTCGTACTTAGTTGATCACAAGGTACCAATTTCTACTCTTGGTTAGAATAGATTCATGTTTTAAGAAGAACGGATGACTCAATTGAAACAAATGGACTTTAATCAAGAATTAACTACAAAGTAAAATGAAAAAGCATGAAATGAAAAGGCTCAAACAAAGAAGTGAATTCAATAACCAATGGTCAACAAGTAGAGTATTTAATAGTTGAAAATTGCTTTAGGATTCTTGAGAACATTTGAGAATCAAAATAAAAGAAATTAAAAATTTAAAACCTGAGATTAGAAGTAACTTGAGTTTCCGATTGCCGAATGAAGTAATTCTCACAAGAAGAATCACAAACAACAGCGGAAATCAAAGACGGAAATGAAAAATATAGATAGATAGACACAAAAGGAGGAAACAAATAGTAGCCTAAGGGTATATTAAACCCAAAGAACTCGATTCTCCCATACAAAGCCTCATAAGGTGCCATCCCGATGCTGGAATGATAACTATTATTGTATGCGAACTCAATAAGAGGCAAGTGGTCATCATAACTTCCCTTAAAGTCTAGCACGCACGCCTGTAACATATCCTCGAGTGTCAAAATTTTGTGCTCAGCCTAGCCATCTGTTTGAGGGTGAAAGGTGGTACTAAGATTAACTTGTGTCCCTAATCCTTTCTGGAAGGACTTCCAGAAGTTGGCGGTAAATTGTGCTCCTCTATTATAGATAATAGATATTGGGACACCGTGTAGCCTAACAATCTCTCTATTATAGAGCCCTGCATAGTCTTCGGCTAAAAAAGTAGCCTTGACTGGTAAGAAGTGGGCTAATTTTGTTAGTCTATCAATAATTACCGAAATAGAGTCAAACTTGTGAAGCGATCGAGGTAACCCTGTAATAAAATCCATATTAATTGCTTCCCACTTCCACAAAGGAATGGCTATCTCCTGAACTAGCCCAACGGACTTTTGGTGATCAACCTTCACCTGTTGGCAGTTAGGACACTATGCCACAAACTCAGCAACATCCTTTTTCATCCCCTGCCACCAATAGATCTCCTTAATATCATGGTACATCTTTGTCGAACCAGGGTGAATAGAATAACGGGAATGATGTGCCTCTTCCATAATTCGATATCGAAGCCCTGCAACATTTAGAACACACAATCGACCGCTATATTTGAGGACTCCATCTTCTACTATATCAAATGCTAAAGACTGTTGATCCTGAGCCTTAGCTCTAAGCTACTTTAAGCTAGGATCCTCTTGTTGTCGTGATTTTACTTCTACAACTAGAGATGATACGGCTGTATCCTGAATTGTGACCCCACTATCGTCTGCCTCTAACAATCTGACTCCTAAGCTAGCTAACTGATGAAGCTCTCACGCTAGCTCCCGCTTCTCAAGTGGGATAAACTACCCATAGATTTTCGACTGAGGGCATCGGCTACCACATTTGCCTTTCCTAGATGATATAAAATATCCACGTCGTAGTCTTTCAGTAACTCAAGCCATCGACGTTGTCGCAAATTTAACTCCTTTTGTTTAAAGATATATTGAAGGCTTTTATGATCTGTGAAGATGTCAACATGAACGCCATATAAATAGTGTCTCCAGATCTTTAATGCATGCACAACTGTAGCCGACTCTAAATCGTGGGTCGGATAGTTCTTCTCATGCTTCCTTAACTGCCTTGAAGCATATGCGATAACCATACTATGTTGCATTAGAACACATCCCAACCCAAAACCAGAAGCATCATAGTACACCGCATAGCCTTCTGAACCCTCTGGCAATGCTAGAACTGGTGGTGATGTCAACCTGTCCTTTAGCTCCTGGAAACTATGCTCGCAAGCCTCAGTCCACTGGAACTTAGCTGCTTTTTGAGTCAGCTTCGTTAATGGTGCTGAAAGTGAATAAAACCCCTCTACAAACCTTCTGTAGTACCCAGCTAACCCTAAGAAACTACGAACCTCAGTCGGAGTCATAGGTCTGGGCCATGTTTTTACGGCCTCAACCTTTTGTGTATCAACCGCAATGCCTGTATCTGATACAATATGGCCTAAGAAAGCTACAGAGCTCAACGAGAACTCACACTTGGAAAACTTTGCATAAAGTTCTCGATCTCAAAGAACCTGAAGGACTGCTCATAGATGATTTGCATGCTCATCTTTTGAACGTGAATACACCAAAATATCATCAATAAATACAATCATAAACAAGTCTAGATATGGCCTGAATATAGTATTCATCAGGTCCATGAACACTGTTGGGGGATTAGTTAATCCAAAAGACATTACCAAGAACTCAAACTGTCCATAGCTAGTTCTAAAAGCTGTCTTTGGAATGTCTTTCTCCCGAACTCGTACCTAGTGATACCCTGATCTTAAATCAATCTTTGAGAAACACTTAGCACCTTGTAACTGATCAAACAAGTTATCTATCCTTGGAAAGGGATACTTATTCTTTATAGTTGCCTTATTCAGTTGTCGGTAATCGATACACATTCTTAGTGAGCCATCTTTCTTCCTTACGAACAACACTGGTGCACCCCATGGTGAAGCACTAGGTCTAATAAATCCTTTATCCAGCAAGTCTTTCAGTTGATCTTTCAACTCCTTTAGCTCAGCAGGAGCCATTCTACAAGGAGGGATAGATATGGGTTGTGTACTTGGTAGCATATCGATAGCAAAATAAATTTCCCGTTCTGGAGGGATACTTAGGAGTTCGTTTGGAAAGACATCTAGAAACTCATTAACAACCGGAATAGACTGAAGAGTCGGTGGTTCTACATCTATATCATGAACGTGAAGAAGATGATAAATACAACCCTTGGTAATCATCCTCCTCTCCTTAAGATAGGAAATAAACCTACCTTTCGGTATTGCTGTATCGCCTTTCTATTCCCGAACTGCCTCTCCTGGAAAGTGGTATCTAACATTCTTTGTCCAGCACTCAACATTAGCATAACAATACGCTAACCAGTCCATACCCATAATGACGTCGAAATCGACCATCTTAGTCTAACTCTACAAGATCCGCAGAGGTCTGACGGTCAATAATTTCTACCGTGTAACCTCAATAGACTCTCCTGGCAATAATAGACTCACTAACTGGTGTAGATACAATAAATGGTCGATCTAATGACTCTGCTACTATACATAACTTCCCCGCAATAAATAGAGTAACATAAGACAGAGTAGATCCAGGATCTATCAAAGCATAAACACAATGGGAGCAAACAATAAATGTACCTATCACAACCTCTGGTGATGACTCTGAGTCCTGTCGGCCGGTTAATGAATATGTAAGATTCTATCAACTACCAGCACTAGATGATCCTTCTCTACCTCCGCCTCTACCTCTACGTGCTGAATTCTGGGGTCCACACCCTGTAGACTGTGTTGATGAGGAGGAACCTACTGTTGACCTGGTCGGCTAACCTATACCACCCTGACCTATGGTAAGGCAGTTTCTCCACCCATGCCCCTCCTGTCCACAAGAATAAAAACCTGTGGAACCCCATTTGCACCTCCCGATATGCATCTTACCACAAGTTGTGCAACGCAGCGGTGCTGTCCTAGCCTGGCCTGAGCCTCTCTGCTGCTGAGAGCCTGATGCTCGTCAACCCTCACCTGGGCCTGACTTTCCATGATGATCAAATCTACTCCCCTGGAACTGCTGTGGTGGAGGTCTAGATGGCCTACTAGCATATCGAGGTCTGGGACCACCCTGAATATCTCCATATGAACCAGCGGGCCTATCCTTCTTATGTCTCTCTTTATCGACCCTCTAGTCATATACTGTAGATGTTGGGGATACTCTATGGCTCGTGCAAAGGCCTGCATTCGCGAGATATCCATATTATCATTTAGTGCAGCGGTAGAACAAGCATCGATATAGTCTGAGTCATGCCCTCCCTCAAATCTATGCACCATGTCATGCATCGTATCAACAAATGTTGGTGCATATCTAGCCAATGAATCAAATCTCAGCCCGTACTCTCGGACACTCATGCTGCCCTGTCGGAGGTTCAGAAACTAGTTCACCCGGCCATCCCTAAGCTCCCGAGGTAAATAATGATCTATGAAAGATTCTGCAAAGATATCCCAAGTGGGTAGAGATGCATCTTTTCCCTTAGATCTCTCCCAGCTTTCGTACCAAAATACTGCAACATCACTTAGTAGCTGAGACATGCATGAATCTGAAGATCCTATGAAGCTGATCAACAAAGTGCTGAGACTCCTCTCTGAGATCTGTCCCTGTAAACTTTGGAGGATTCAAGGAATGAAATTCATGGACACTCAAACTTCTGGGCCCTTCGGAAGGTCCGGCAACATCTGGCACAACTGGCTGGCATTGTGCGGCTACTAACTGTGCAAGCATATATACTGCACTCTTGAAATCATGATCAGATGGAATATGAGGAACTAGAGGTGATACTGCTGGTGTAGTCGGGGGTCCTGTTGCCCTCAGAGGCTCCTGAAGTGGTGGAGAAGCTATAGGGGGCTGAGAAGATGTCTCCCCCTGGGTCTCACAATAGGCTGCCTCCACCTGTGGTACCTTACCAGTACCCTCGCCTGCAGTTGTATCTAGTTCCTGGCTAGTTGTTGTTTGTCTGGTGTCAGCCATCTGTATCTGCATACAAATATCAATTATAAGCCAGAAACATCAACCTTTAAGACATCGCTCTATAGCACGAGGTGAGCAAAAGATGGATAGTCATTTTAACATGCCCGGTAGCTTCTTGCTTATCAAATGTGGTACACAACACATTTACAAACAAGACTTTACTAGACACGGCTTGCAGACTTCCTAGGATACAACGTTGCTCTGATACCAAGTTTGTCACACCCCAAACTCAAGGGGCACAACTAGCTCCTAATGCCAAAACTCAGGCCCGAGCCGACCCTGCTGAACCATTTTATACAAGAGCATGGCAGCCACACGCAATCAAGAAATCAAACAAGTATATCTCGGCTTAAAACTAAGCTATCGGCCAGTAAGGCCCCTGCCAACTGATCTATAAAAGAAGCAGCTACTCCCAGGAGATCATATAAATAAATAGCCAACTAGCACAGAAGTGTTGATTGGGCTGTCTAGGCCACCATGATATCTACACCAAAACTAAAAGCAGGTATATATCAATACAATAAATCAAACATTTCACAAGCTTCAGTAAACCAACCACATAGGCTAGTATGGCCATAATGTAGCTATACACCCCACACACTAGTCTGCAAGCCTCTAAGAGTAGTAAAGATTAGTAGGACAGGGCCCCAGCCTACCCATAAAGATATATGCAACAAAAGGTAACAAACTTCCCAACTATAGCAGCTCCGGAAGAAAGGGGCTAACCAACCGGATAAAAGTTAATCCTGCTGCTGAGGAGGTCTACTCAATCATCTGTCAAGACCTGCATGCATGAATGCAGCGCCCCCAGGCAATGGGGCGTCAGTACAAAATAATGTACAAGAGTATGGAAGGCAATAGTCTATAATGAGGTATCCTGATATACTGGAATAATCTGGTAAATAAATCAAAGACAACATAAGTGTACTGACCTGCTCCTAAATCTAAACTTATCAAAAATAATAAAACAACAACCTAACCAAGCCCCCATAAGCTCGGCAGGTACAAATAGCACACAAGACCACTTACTCAGGCCACCATAATCCCGGAAGGTGCCAATCTGCCTATATACCACTACCAGTAGTCCCCTAGCCCCGTAGATAATCACATAGACCTCTTAGGCATTAATATAGCCCCGTAGGAAGCACATAGCTCTATTAAGCATCAACTTAGCTTATAGACAATTCATAGCCCTCTTAGGCAACAACATGGCCCTGTAGGAAGCACATAGCCTTCTTAGGCGTCAATATAGCCCTGTAGGCAACTCATAGCCCTTCTAGGCACAATATAGTCCTATTAGACAACATTTTGCCCCCATAGGTAGTTCATAGCTCAACAGGTAACCACAATATCCCCAAGGGCAACATCAAACAATTAACTAGGCTGAAGGCGATCAATTTAGCTATAAACAATATATATATGAATAATCTCCAAGTCGTTCTTAACATATCGTGAGTCCCTAAAATGAATGGTCATAACCACACAATCAGTCAACCATTCACAATTACATCTACAAGATCTCCAACGTTAACTACATCTAAGGAAATATGTCGAATGAAGGGAATAACCTTAACATACCTTTCTAATGAACGCTTGAAAGACCGTAGTGCCTTCACGAACATTGTTCTTTATGTCCTAAGCTTCGCAAACACTATATATACACAACTGGTACGCACCTATAAACAGTTTATAATTAATCTTATATCGGCAGATTTTCCATATTGCCCCAACCTGTCGAAACATCCGTAGAAATTAATAAAAACAATCATAAAAGAGTCACGAGATGGTTACCTTAGTTAACCAAGTTAAAACCTTCAAGAAACAACAATAATTACAAATTTATATCATCAAAAACCATCTCCAAACGCAGAAAATAGAAGGGAAAAACAATTGCCACGTGTAGGGATTACGTTTCTAGGCACGGGGGCAATGGTTAATGGTAGAAATCGTCAAAACTAACCTTCATTATGCTAGGTTTCCATAGAAACACTCTCATAAGCTTTCTCTCTGGTTTTAGAACTGAAATGAACTGTCTCCATCGCTAAAAACGTTAAATAGCTAATATACCATATTTCTTTACCCGACCCGGATTCTACCCTGGCAGTCCCTAGTAAAACCCTCATAACTTTTTACTCGGATGTCCGTTTGATACGGGGTTTTGTGCGTTGAAACCAACACTCATCCAATACATTTGACCCAAATTTCAAAGAAATCTTTAAAAAGGAACTTATGATAACTTTCGCCAACTTTTATTTTGCCCCTTACTTAACTTCAAAACTTGAGATAAAAGCCTTAAACATTTAAAATATGACATACCACATCCTTTTTAATTTATTACTCACCCTCTTTGTCTTTCCACGAAGGTATGAGTTAATTTAGACGTTTTGGAAAAGTTGGGGTGTTACATTAGCAGAGGTAAAACACTGAGAAGATCGATGGAACACATAAGTTGTGGAGCTTTGCATGGATATTAATCTTATGGTAAGTTCTTCATGTCTGTTATTTTAGGGCAAACATAAATCCATTTTTTTCTTTGAATCTAAACCCATTTCTCTCTTCATACCTCTTGTGAAATCTAATGAAATGGAGGGATGTATGTTTTCTTGTAAAATCTAACGAAACAGACGCTTTCTTCTTCAACTGCTGGAGGGTCTCTTCTTCAATCTTTGGTTATAGCTGAAGAAACTACAAGTTTTAGCTTTTGAGATTTTCTTCTTGAATCTGTTCTTTTGTCTTTAATCTTTGGGTGTGGTTAGTGTATTTGATGTATTTCTCCGATTGTGGGTTTTTTTCCATGAAGTTGTAGCTATTGTGGGTTTAATATTTTGTTAGAGTTCTGGTGAAATTGACTGCTCTGGACCATAATTAATTTGACATTAATGTTTTATTTCTTATCCATGAGTTATTCAATCGGGTTTGAATAACCTTGTACTGATGATGTCTTCATTGATTTCACCTCTCACTTGAGTATGATGCCAAAAATTCACTTTTATTATTGTTGAAGATTTACGTTAGAGCAACAGGAAACAAAAGATAAATTAACATGAAAATGGAATAAACTAAAATTTGCTACTAGTTGGAACTAAAATTTGCTACTGCTTCGAAGAGTGATCGTCTCTGCCAATCATCACCATCCAGAGCACTGCACTATCTACTCCAGCCAGCACTTCCTACCTATGGCTGAGTCTGCCATGGTCGCTTGAGCTATAGCCATGGCTGTAACTTGTAAGTGTTCCCCCTTTTTTTTTCCGCATTTGTTAGTTGGATTCTTTCCGATTTAATGATGTATATAAGCTGTTGTGAAGTTCCATGGGTGGATAATTTCTTGGATATCATCATCATACTTCTGATTTTCCTCATTTCTCCTTTACTAATTTCTTCTAATTGTTGAAGTACCTCTTCTTTTTGCTCCATTAAATTATCAAAAATGTTATTGTTTGACATTATTTTAAGTCTATTTCCTGTTATAATAGAATGTAGCCTGTGTTGTGACTTTTCTACAGTTGATCCTTCGTTGATTTCCTCTTGAAATGGACTTGTATCTGCTCATGAATTATAAAATAATTATTCAGCAGATTATCTTGCTATTGATTCTCAAATTTGGTACTTCCAGTTTATCCAAATTGAGAACTTTCCTCCCCTGTGATGGTAACTCCCAGAATGTATTATATTGTTGTTGTCCTTCCACCTAAAATGCATGATTAGCTAGATAGTAAGCTAATGAAGTACCTTCCCTATATATGTGCTCAATGTTAATTGTCGCATCTTTCATGAGAGCTAGAGTGTCTTCCACAAAATTCTAATATTCCAAGGTATCTCTCATTTTCCTTGTAGTATAATTTTTAGATATCTCTTCTTCTTGTGCATAGATGAGGTTACATTCTTGATCTCTTAGGCAATAAGCATAAGAACTCTTGCCTGGATTACTTTTACTTGCACCATCTGTGTTACACTTGATGTTATTTGCATTTGAGGGCTTCCAATGATCCTCTTATAATAAATCTTTGTCTTCTAATCCTCTAAGAATTATACCATGTCTAACTTGGAAAAATTGTCATTGCAAATTGCGATACATTTAGAGTAACCTGATAAACAACTCTGTTATATGTCATGTTTCCCCATGTCTAATGATATTTCTTCTACTCCAAATTACCCATAGTATTATTGCAGGCAAAACCTTCATAATTTGTTGAAGCTTATGACTTATCAGTGTTGTCCACCATGTTACTAGCACTTGATTTAGGTTCTGTCTTTCTAAGCGTAAACCTGCAAATTGACCAACATAGACCCATGATTTCCTTACTTTTTATGATTGTTGTAGGCCTGTAGCATTAGTTAAAAGAAAAAAAAAACTAAAAATCACTTTTGAAGACTATTCTGCCTTGATTTCTTATTTAAAAAAATCATTATGGATTTTTTTTTGGAAAAATTATTAAACATTGTTGATAGATGTTGCATCAACATTGAACATTGTTTCCCACGCCAACAATCTTTTAAATCTAATTTATTTTTCTTTCTATCAGAATATTGATACAAACATTTTCTATAGACATTTCTCATCACTTCAACAAGCATAAGACCATACGTTGTCACCATCCTCTCTTGGACCTATTTTTCAACAACGAGAACACAATTTCAGGGAAACTTGTGGAGTTTTGCATAGATTTGAATCTTATGGTAAGTTCTTCTTGTCTATAATTTTAGGGCAAACATAAATAAATTTTTTTCTTCAATCGTAAACCCATTTCTCTCTAGAAACTGTTGTGAAATCAAAGGAAATGGAGGGCTGAAGGTTTGCTTGTGAAATCTAAGAAATCTTGATGTTTTTTTCTTCAACAGTTGAAGGTTCTGTTCTGACATCTTTGAGGTTATAGCTGAAGAAACTTCAAGTTTGAGCTGTTGAGGTTTTCTTCTTGAATCTCTTCTTTTTCCTTTAATCGTTGAGGTGTAGTTAGTTTATTTGATGTATTTATTTTTTGATTGTGGGTTTTTCCCATTAAGTTTTAGCTATTGTGGGTTTAATGTTTTGTTGGTAGTTATGGTGAAATTGATTACTCTTGACAATATTTCTGTTGATATTGATGTTGAATTTGTTGTTCCATGAGTTATTCAATCGATTTTGATTACCCTTGCATTGATGATGTCTTCCTTGATTTCATCTCTCGCTTGAGTAGCTATTATGTAAGAAACTTCACTTTCATTATTGTTGAATAGTTACATTAGAGCAACAGGGAACAAGAGATACATTAGCATGAAAATGGAAAAAACTGAAATTCACTGCTGGTTGGTATTAGACTTTTTGACATGAAAATATGAAACTTCGTAAAATTCTAGATCAATATTATTTGCCTTAAAAATCTATTTTATCACTTTTAAAGACTGTTTTGCCTTGATTTCCTATCAAAAAGAAAATCAGTAGGGATACCTTTTTGAAAAGAATTGAATCCTCAAGGCGATTTATTGGTAGGTTAGAATATGACCAAACTTCATGTGAATCCAACAACCATTTTCCATTTCTTGAGTGTCCATAAGTCTTTAATAACATAAATTTGAAAGCATGAAAAGCTTGTTAAGGATATTTCTTGACAGGTCATGCAGATCAATGTTTTTTATATATTTTCAATGATAAAGGTAACTTTGATATTTATTTCATATATTAAGAAAAACTATGAAATGCCTGTTGTAAAGTGAATTGTGATTGCTATGAGTTTTAAACTGCATATTCTCCATGTACATTTTGAGATATGTTTGTTCATGTGTAAAACATTGTTGTCTTTTTATTTCATAGTTTATCATAAATTTGATTCTTTTTATCTTTTTGTGTCGCATAGATATCAATGGATAATTTAGATAGAAGTTGGATGAGTCTTAGACGATGTAGTGATAAATATATTAGTACAATGAATGATTTTTTTGATAAGGCATTGCAACGAGCTTCTAAAGGAAATGAAATATTATGCCCTTGCAAAAAATGCATCAATCCTTATTGGCATTATAAAATTGTGGTGGTCGATCACTTGATTGTAAATGGATTTGTGGATGGATACAACAAATGGATTTTTCATGGGGAGAGACTTTCCTCACGAAATACACCACTTTCACGCAACTATGATGATATTGATGGACTACTTCATGATACATTTCGAAATATAGAGGGTGAAACAGGGCATGAAGAAGGAGAGACAGAAGGGCTATCTGAAGATGGAAAGAGATTTTTTAAATTAGTGGATGAAGGAAAAAAAGAGTTATATCCAGGGTGTGAGAACTTCAGTAAGCTGAGTTTCATCATTAGGTTATAATTCCTTAAATGTCTACATGGGTTGGGTGATGTGGCTTTTACTGATCTGTTAGACTTATTAAAAGAAGCATTTCCCTTTGCTCAACTGCCTGAGTCTTTCAATAAAGCTAAACAATTGATAAAATATTTGGGTCTCGGCTATGACAAAATACAGGCATGCCCTAATGATTGCATGTTATTTTGGAATGAAAATGCGGAGAAAGATAATTGCTCTGTGTGAGGGTCCTCTAGATGGTCAAATGATGGTGATGGCACGACTAATGCAAGCTCTAAAATACCAGCAAAGATTTTAAGGTACTTTCCTTTAAAGCCTAGGCTTCAGAGAATGTTTCTGTGTCCTGAAACAACTGTTGCAATAAGATGGCATGATTCTGAATGACCTAATGACGGGAATATAAGGCATTCTGCTGATGGAGAAGCTTGGAAGGATTTTGATTATATGCATCCAAACTTCTCAAAAGATCCTCGTAATGTTCGATTGGGCCTTTCAAGTGATGGTTTCAATCTATTTCGAACCATGAGCATTTCCCATAGTACCTAGCCTGTTATGTTGATGAACTATAATTTATCACCATGGATTTGCATGAAGCCAGAGTATATGATGTTGTCGATGATCATTCCAGGGCCATCATCTCCTGGACAGGATATAAATGTGTACCTACAACCATTAATTGCTGAATTGAAGGAACTATGGGAATTTGGGATAGAAACATATGATGCTCATACAATTCAAACATTTCAAATGTGTGTAGCTTTAATGTGGACAATTAGTGATTTTTCCAGCGCTAGCAATGCTTTCTGGATGGAGTACTAAGGGAAAATTAGCATGCCCCATATGTAACTACGACACATGCTCTCAATATCTCAAACATAGTCGTAAAATGTGTTACTTAGGTCATCAGGCATTATGGCCTCCTGATCATGCATTTAGAAGAGACAAAAAATCTTTTAATGGAGAGGAGGATCATAGACATGCACCTATATCCTTGTCGGGCATAGAAGTGTTTGAAAAGTTACATGATTTCAATAATGTTTTTGGGAAGGGAAACAAGAAAAGACGTCGAAATAATGAGGATCCATGGAAGAAAAGATCCATCTTTATTGAATTACCATATTGGAAACATAATAAGTTGAGGCACAATCTTGATCTGATTAATATTGAGAAAAATATATGTGATAGTTTGCTTGGAACATTATATGATATCCCAAGACAGTCAAAAGATCACATTAATTCTCGGTATGACTTGGAAGAAATGGGGATACGAAAGGAGCTTCATCCAAGAAAAGATAATACAAATGGAAATGCTCATTTAACTAAATCTTGTTTTACCATGAAACCCTTAGAAAAACAATTATTTTGCACTGTCTTAAAAAATGCAAAATTACCATAAAGATTTGCCTCAAACATATCAAATCGTGTGGATGTGGATGAGATGAAAATATCAGGGTACAAAAGCCGTGATGCTCATTTTATAATGCATTACTTTCTCCAAATTGCGGTTCCAAAAGGATTGCCGAAGAATGTTTCATTAGCCTTGATTAGGTTGGGGAACTTCTTTAAAGCTATATGCAGTAAGGTTATAAGGCGAGCATAGCTTTAGCCAATGCAGATTGAAATCAAATAAATTGTATGTGAGTTTGAAAAGATTTTTCCTCCATCTTTTTTTGATATAATGGAACATTTGCCTATCCATTTGGTTGATGAAATTAGATTGGGTGGTCCAAATCATCTTCGATGGATGTATTCCAATGAGAGAAAAATGTGTAAGTTCAAGGGTCTTGTTCGTAATCGACGTTATCCAGAAGGTTATATAGCAAAGGGGTTTGATGTTGAAGAGTTCTTGATCTTTTGTTTGAGATACCTACATTATGGAGTGAAGACACCATTCAGTAGGTACCGATCTGAGGATGATGAGGATGTTGAAAAAGAGGGAGATGATTTGTCCCTTTTGTTTCCTAAGCTTGGGCATCTAGTTGGAAATGGGAAGAAGAAAAAAGGAAAGACTTTTACCATGGATCAAGAATTATCTAGTGAAGTACATCGATATGTTCTCCTCAATACTGGTGATGAACAAGTGGAAAATCTTATCAAGTAAGATAAAAACATAGTAATTATATATAATTTAAACTTCATCTGTTTAATTATTATAAGGCACTTAAAACTTCAATTATAAATGCCTAATAATCAAACTTGAATTATTCATACTTGTAGGGAGCATAAGATATTAATTGATAGTAATATTAGATCAAATGTATGGACAAGAGAAAAGAGTCATAGTCAGGAATTTGGCAACTAGTTCAAAGAGAAAGTTAAAAGTGTTGAAGTGCCTAATCAGTTAAGATGGCTAGCTAAAGGGCTTAATAGGATGGCAACCAAAAGATATACTGCATATTTCATTAATGGATACCGATTTTATGCATTAAAACGTGATTACTCACGCAAGTCTCAAAATAGTGGAGTGACTATCAGTTGTCAACTGATAGTTTTGCTAGTGCTCGAGATCAAAACCCCATTGATGGAGAGGTTATATATTATGGTGCTATTCAAGCTATCATTGAGGTTGATTATTACAATTGTTTTAGTGTTGTACTATTTAGATGTGATTGGTTTCATAATGAAATAGATGAATATGGGTTAGCTCGTGTGTATTTCAACAAATCACGAAGTACGGATGACCCTTTTGTGTTGGCGTCTCAAGTGCATCAAGTATTTTATGTGGCGGATCCACTCGAGAAGGATGTTTATTATGCAAGGAATAAAGTGCCTGTTGATTTGTATGACTTGGAGAAAGAAAATTGTCCTAATATTGGAGATACATTTTGGAGAAAGGTAAGTGAAGACATTGGTCCCCCAGATAGATTATCCGATGTTGACATGAGATGGTCAAGAGAAGATATTCATGTTGATGTTGTTGATATGCCATCTAATGCTCAATTTTCAGAGGATACAACTATGGGAACGTCAGAAGAGGATGATGACTTTGATGATACTAATTGGGATTGGATGGATGCGGATGATTAAATAAAATAATTTATGAATGTCTTGTAAATATATATTTATCATCGTTTTATTTTATTTTGAGTGAGTGATAAATGTCCTTTACTTAATAAAACATGTTTCTTTTATTCTTTTTTCTTAAAATTATATTCTAATATGTTTCCTAGAAATACATGTACCTTATATTGTGCTTAAAAAGGTCTGATTCTTATTCATATATATCGTTTTGAAAGATTCAATAATCATGAGGAAGCACAAGTTGTGCAGGAACAAGTGCAAACAACACCTATGAATTCTTTCACAATAGTAGCATAAGTTTCAGAGAAACAGTTGCAACATATGCCAAGAGAATCTTCTACTATAGAGGCACACGATATACTAGATCAAGTGCAACAAGAGACAAAATTCGGAAGAAAATGACCTATCAAGAGAACTAGGTAAAAACATATAAATTCACTTCTAAATATTTTAAAGTATTGGAATTTAAAATCAGTTAACATTGTTGATATGTTGTTTAACTTTGCTTCATATTATTGTAGGCCCAGTGACTCAAAAAAATAAAAGAGGTAGTACAGTAATGCAAAGTGTACATAGGCGACAAGAGCATAAGTTGGTCGTGTTGAATAGGTACAATCAACCCATTGGTCATACTAATGTCATTGTAACAAAGTTGGGGAGTTTTCCTGGAACCTTGGCAAGGAATGCGATGCTTTGTCCTCTTAATATTCATAATTGGAAGAATATGGACACAAAAAATGATTTGTGGGATTATACCCAGGTTTGGGTTCCTGCATTTCTAATTTCAGTTATAAACTTTTCATACTTTCTACTAATATAAATAACAAATTGTAGGAGAAATATGATATTCGTGATAGTGCAAAAAAATGGGCTTTGGATTGAATTAAAAATGCGAAGAGAAAGTATAAGAATGACTTGTATCATAATCATTATAAAGCATATGCTAATGATGATCTTCGAATGGCAAATAAGCCCAAAGATGTTTCGGAATCAGATTTTAAGGATCTTCTCAAATATTGGGACTCTGAAAAATTCAAGGTTAGATTTATATTTTATGTTTTGATTGATTCATTTTTCTATTTTTGATTCATTTTGTAAATTACGTAGAATTTACTGACTCATTTATTTACAGGAAATGAGTGAAAGAAATACCAAAAATCGAAAACAATGGATGAATCCACATACTGTTGGTAAAACAAGTTTTGATGTGATACGCAATAATTTGGTATGTTCTCCTGTTAATCATTAATTATGAACTTGTTGTCATAAAAGATCTTTAATACCAACTTTATGTAATTAGGAAAAAGAGAAGGAAAGCCCCGATGAGTTGTCCGCTAAAGAAATCTTTGTAGTTACAAGATCAAGAATACCTGGTCGAGTATACAAGGACTCTAACGAAGATACAATTAGTAAAATTGTATGACTTTTATTTGATTATAATGTTGGTAAGATCCTTTATTTGTTTTTAAATACTTGATTTTATTTATTTGAATTTGATTTGTAGGCTGAAATGGAGAAAATACAAAGTCGACAGAATGAAGATAACAATCAATCATTTGATGCTTTTACAGCAGTCATGGGACATGAACACCCAGGGTGCTTGAGATTGTATGGACGAGGAGTTACCAAAAGTACTTTAAAAATAAAAGCGCTTTCTGATCCTTATTTAAGTGCTAATGATGAGAGGATGGAAAATAATGAAGGAATTGGAAGAGAGGATGCATCAAAGGATGGCGGAAAAATTAGAACAACAAAAAGTAACCATACACCAAGAAGTTACAGATGATATTCTTGAACGACTTAATCGTATGTACCCTGAACTTCAATTGAATAGTGCCATGTTGGCATCAATGGGTGCTCAGTCACCACAAGAACCTATACAACCATTGAATCCTCCATCTTCTAGCAAAAACCATCAAGGTATGTCATTTATTCTTCACTTAATTCTTTCATCCATCTTTAATTATAGCTGTTCCAGTTGAATGTTGAATTTTCTACTCACTTTTTGTGTATAGATTTATCTCGATCATGACCCTGTTTTGAGTATCAGAACTTTGGACTCTTCTTTTCCTTTTCCAAATATTTTGGTTGTGAAAACGTTAGTCTTTGAATCATTGTTCTATCATTAGTGTGCCATCTTAAATTGTGAAATTATTGTGGCTCTTATTTGTTAGTGAAATCGTTGGACGGTTGGAAACGATAAATATTTAGCACTAAAGGGCTGGCCTATTGCTGACACAGATGAACGGTTGTTGTAAGTGCTAGTTTGTAGACAATTTGTGTGAGTATCTACGCTGCTATTGGTCCTTATGTGAAGATTAGTAACTTGTTGTTAGTTTAAATTAAGGATCGTCCTCGCTTGACTTGGCAGATTTGAAAAACCATGAACTTCAAACCTACCTGAAGTGTCAAAAGCCATGTTGGTTAAATAATTTGCAAGCATATTTCCTTCTCTGTAAGTGTGTTTAATTTGAATCCGACACAATTGAGATGTATCCATTATGTCTCCAATAATTATGTATTTGAGTTTTCACCATTCTGCGAATTTAGCTTGGCCAAATGGATTGTCTTTTCCTATATGTAATGGAGTCAGGATGAAGTTTTCGATACTTATAACTTGTGTGCTTGGTGTGTGCGTGTGATTTATAACTTCCATGGCTTGAATTTGACTAGTTATGGGGAATTGGAAGGGTTTGAATAAAGTCTGAAGGTTCTGTCCCTTCCTGTTTTGTTGTTAAAATTCCTTCCCTTGCGAATTGTTTTTTTGAGATATTGTGGTATACTTTGGTACACTGCTAGTGTTGCTATATTTGAGTGTCATGTTTATTTTATTATATATTCCCCTTGAATATGTTTTGTTAATGTATCTCTCTTTTAATACAAAGCTATATTACTAATTTTTGAGCCATTTGTACCCAACCAGCCCTGCACCCACTAAAATAAAAATAGTTCCAATCTGAGCCATTTCAGGTTGTTGGATACAACTTGCATTTTACAGCAGGCAAAAAAATAGTAACAAGTTTGTGTCAAAGACTAATAGGCAGGCTGGTTAAATAGTTGACTAACTAAAGGTTACTTAATAGTAATTGACCAAACTATAGGTTATATCGATTACTTTTTGCTACTATATAATGCACCAACCTTTGTTAACATACTCAAAGTATGTGTCGTGATATAAGGAAAAAGTGCAGATTGCAAGAAATGCACTTTTGGCACATTACATATGCTCGATAAATCAGAAGTGATTATTTATATAAATGGATTGTTACAAGTATTGTTTTTCTGTGTAATGCTGACTAAGTGGGAATCAAGACATGTAAAGATTCTGTCCTTCGCATTTTCTGTTTGGTTTCATCACTATCTCTTGTTATTTGAATGTGTTTTTGAGATGATTTGTTCATTTGGTGAAGTTGAGTCACAAGACAGGAATGTGTTTTACATATTCTCTTCCTCTGTTTCCCTCATATGCTCCTTCATTTGGTGGAAGTTCTATTTTTCACAAGTAACCAAACTCATCTTCTTCATCCCCATCTGGAAACAAGATCAGTCCAGTTCTTCTTTTCATTATAGTTAAATTAGTTGTCCTGTTTTTCATATCTGGTCTGCTCCATTTGCTAGTTAGGTTTCTTATCAAACACCCTTCTTCTTCAGCGTCATCTCGATCTAATGGATACCCTCAAGTTTTTAGTTCAGATTCTTTGCAAAGACAGTTACAATAGTTATTCCATTTACGTGATTCTGGTTTGGATCAAGCATTTATTGATGCATTACTTGTCTTTTTGTACAAAGAGGTTGTTGGTCGTAAAGATCCCTTTGATTGTGCTATTTGTTTCTCTGATAAGGATAAATTGAGATTGCTCCCTACTTGTAGCCATGCTTTCCATATCAAATTCATTGATACTTGGCTAAGTTTACCTTCCATTCCTTTGGTTTTACGTTTTTCTTTATGCACAGTTGATTGAGCAAATGAAATGTTTGATTATTTTAAACTTTTATTTTTCTGGTCTTTTATAGGTGGAGAAGATAACCAAGGGGATGATGAAAGCAGTGATGAAGACCTTATTACTTGATCTAATTGATTGAAAGATGTAGAAACCTATTGCTTTAGCTCGACTCTTTTGCTTTAGCTCGACTTTTTTGCTTCTTCACATTTTGAAACTTTTGTTAAGCTACAATATTTTGTTTTAATTTCTATTAGTATGGAACTTGTACAAACTATTGAAAACATGTGTTTTAGTATATATATTTTACCTTTATGGATATTGTGATGACTAGGATATTTCGAATTATATATGTGTATCGACTATATATAATTATTCGTTTTCTTACGTGATTTGATTTAGAGAATTTTTTATAAACTGTTGTTGATATATATCTATATATATAATGCTCAAGAAACCTGAACAATTGCAACATGTTGGGAAAAACAGTAGATTCGTATAGATTGGTTGCAATAAAAAATAAAAATGTTGCAATATCAATTAAAACCATTGCCATAATATTTAAAAAAGTGTTGTCATAAGAATAATCTATTGCAACATACTCTATTGTAATGGTTGTTAACAGTTACCACAACCCCTAATGCAACAGTTGTAAATCGTTACAACTATTGTAATATTATAGTGCCTATAGATGGACGGAAAATAGTTTCAATAGAGGTTCCTATAGCAACGCTTTCAAGAACCGTGACATTAACTATTACAATAGAGATATAGTAACGCGAGCAGATGAGACTATTGTAAAACCGTTGCTGTAGCTCTCTAGCAACGATTTTAGGTCCTATTGCAATGTATGTGAAACTGTTGCTGTAGACCAAAATTCTAGTAGTGTATATTCTTAGAGGCCCCATAAGTTGTAGCCAAGGTGCATTTCAAAGGCAATAGAGCTAACAACTGGTAACGTTGAAAATGTGAGACCATACATTTAAGTGACAAAAGTGATGGAATCAACAACTAAAACCAAGAATCGATGGATAAACTTTCATAAACCACGTATATATAGTGAATTATAATCTACATAATTAAGTGGGTTGAGAACCATCACGTCTCACTACATATCCATATAACAAGTCTTGTTTACCACTTTTGAGACTAAAATACAGTTCAGATATTGAGGGGTGAATCAATAAAACAACCAGCCCCAATCCACATTGTAAAGAGGACTAAATCAGAGAGTTGCAGGTGTCTATGTTAACAAACTGATGATGGTTGGTTGCGAAAACATGTCTTTTAAGCCAACGACAACCTATAGATAAGAGGTATTATGGGGGAAGAGACACAACAAGCACCGTTTTCTTTACTGTCCTATTACCGATCAAATTTGGCAATTGTTTTGGAACTTTCTGCGAGTCAAATGGTCGTGCTAAACAACACTGCTGATATTTTGAGAAGCTGGATCAGGGCATGATGCTTATCATGACCAACGACACTAAGCTACGGTATGAGTGTCTACGATCGTTGATAGTATAGTAGTCCAACTAAAGGATGGGGTCGTATCCCAAGGGAGTGGTTTTGAGAATTAATAGGAAAATAAAATTAAGCTCTAACTAGTCGTAGCTAAAGACATTAACGAACAAAAACATGGTAAATTAAAGGGGATGACACGAAAATGTCAAATATCAATTGGGGATTTTGTCACAAGTAGTAAAAATAGCAAATATTAACAAGAAAATCAAGTATGGGGAAATGTTCTTGGGGTGTGACCGCAATACAAGTTGAGATAAATCGTTGGGTACATGCTTTCAATAGGAAATTTGAAAGATAATAGTTACTAGGCTACACTTTAGATAGAAATAAGTTCCCTCTCGAGCAACTTACCCCATTTTGAAATGGGTTCCTCTCGGACACCCATTTGCCGCATGTAGACCAGCCTACGCCTTACCCCACTCACTCTTTCGAGCTGAGTGTTAGGATATGGGACTAGGGCTCAACCTCATGTCGACCCACTCCTTAGGCCATCAGTCTAGTGGTCTTAGTTTCACGACCTCCCACTCGGTAAAGATGAAAACACATGGGTGGTTTTGTATTTGCAACTACAAACCTATTAAATTAAACCACAACCTCTAGGTGATAACACCATTAAAATACATATACCCTATCAGCAAGCAAGACCCAACAACAATATCAACACATATTTGCTAAATCCTACTCCCAGAATGGGAGTTTTTAGTCACACATCAAGAAATAACAAAATACACCTAAAATGATACTAAAATCAAATGGGTATAAGAAATTAAACCTTATTTTAAGCAAAAGAAGAAGAATGGAGAAGACTCACTTCCAACTTGGGGAAGATGAAATCCTTCTCTCTACAAGTCTCCCACAAAACTCTTTCCAAACTTGAAAGAAAATATCTAAAAACGTACTATTTTATTCTGAAAATAATAATAATGGTTCAAAACTCCTAAAATTAATAAAGAGTTTAATATTTATAGCCATCATAAATTAGTGCAGGTAAATAGTTTGGCGAGGTTAGTCGAGTCCGCCGAATGACTCGGTGACTCGCCCTTCTTCTGTCTCATCGCTGTTGAGTGCTTGCCTACAACATCTTCGCGTTCTGGACCATTGGGTGGTATAGTACTGCTTCGTGGAACTATTCGGCGAAGCGCCGACCGCTCCTTTCATCGCCTTTTTGATACTCTTCCTTCAGGGCTTCGCATACTGGAACAAAAGGCGGAGTCTGTCCTTTCGGTGAATTGCCAAAGGTTCTTGGCGATGCTCATGCTTCAGCTTCATCATTCTTTTGAACCTTTTTGTTCCTTTTTGCGCCTAAGTGTCCATGCTTCCAGTAAAACTTCAAATACCTGAAACTTAAGAGTTTCATCAGATATTGAGACAAAATAAGCATTCTAGGACACTATTTCTATCAAAATAAAGCCCTCAATAAATCAATTTGTGGACTCATCAGGGCAGGTTCAAATAGAAGAAAGATAACATGGTGGAACACTATACAAGTTTGTAGATGGACAGTTTGGAAAGAGAGGAACTTGAGATGATTTATAGATAAGAACAATCACATCTAGAAGATAAAAGGCTCACAACATTTTTTGGTTTACTTTTGGTGTTGCAAGGAACTTTCAGATGAAACTTTAATCTATCTTAGAGCTCCTGGAATTCCTATAGAGAAAAATTCCAAGATATTCTCTTAGGAACCCAAGCAGAACTGGAATTGGTGGAATTCTCAGAAACTCTGTAGGAGATATCATTTTTTCTTTTACTTCCCCTATGGGGCAGGGTACCAACAATCTATCAATTTTGCTTTTACTTTCCCTATGGGGTAGGTAGTTCAGTTATATTGGTGTGTCATCAAAGTATAAGAAGATGGAGGAAGAAGGTGACTTAAAGCTCAAGGAATATACCTAGAGTTGTCGCAAATAATGATGTTCATTTTTTATTAACTTATAACGTCTAGTTTTGTTAATTTCTAAGGTTATTTGATTTAATAAGTAAGTCTAAAGATTCTTTGACCTCTTTTGGTACCAAAAAGGTTGTTGAAATCAGCCAAGAACATTAATATTTATACCAGCAGAATCAACCTCAAACTTGTTGAATCTACCCCTTATGAAGGAAGGCTATTCATACTACTGCTATATTGCATAATTCGAGGCTATACATTCTAAGTATGAACTACTGACATCTTCAATACATTCTATCAATTTTTCTTTCTCATTTTACAACGTTTACATGCTATTTTTGTTTCTTGTGCAGTTGCAGCTGTTTTTTTGAATTTACACTTAAATTAATAATTGCATCGAGTTTATTTTTATCAAAAATCAAATAAATAATATTGTCGACTTGGTTTTATTTCAATGATTATGTGAAACATGCTCTAATTCCGTTCCTACTCCCAAGTATGGTGTCTTGGACACTATTTACAATTAATCAAGTAGGCAGACGCATGCAATACTTCAAACAACCACTTTATGCAACTGCAATAAAATAAGGGGTAAACCACTAAGAAAAATAGGTAATCTGAGTGGCGCATTAGCCGTACTTTGTTCTTCAAGTCCATCCTTTTGATAATAAGCAGAACCCTTAAAAATTAATTAGGTTAAACATGCAATAAGTAGATAAATACATCCACCATTTCTTGTTGCAATGCAACTGCAAAGTGTTTTATGACACAATAAAGTAATTGTCATAGCTTATTCATCTTTCTCTTGAAAAATCCAAAACTTAGCAAGCCATTCAAGTTCAACAAACAACCATTTATCTATTAAAAAACGTTCAACGAAGACAACACCTATATACAGTTCAATATCCCTTTTCTTAACTACCTCATTTTAACATGACAATTAACAAGAAAGCATATTGATTTTACATGTCTTTCCACAACAGGTTTTGGATTATGCTCAAAACATAGCAAAGCCATTCAAGTTCACCAGACAAATTTTTTTCTATAAAAAACCTCAACAAAGATAACACCAATACACAGGTAAATATCCTCTTTTATTAACTACGTCATTTTAAAATGACGATCAATAAGAAAGCATATTGATATTGCCTGTCTTCACAAAGGAGATATCATTTAGTGAGAAAGCCTCGGCACAACTAATTAAGTAATCAAAGATTCCACACATACCAGGAGAAGGAGTCCAGTACTTTGCCTTGAAATAGTAGAGTCTTTCATAGTGAAATAACAATGAAATAACCGTGGACCCATCCAGGGGGCGTGGGTCTGCTTTAGGCAGTGTCTTAGGTGCCCTATCCATGAAGATCCCCTACAGGGTGTGGTTGGACCTGGTGGTGACACCTGGTACCTCTCCAAAAGCTGCAATATATCCCTTTACAAATTCGGGGTGTTACACCCCACTTACGGTCCATCGTTCAATCAAAGAACCGTAGCTGGCGGCCGTAGATCCCAGGTATGATTTCTAAAATTCACAAAGTGTCAGGGAAAACCACGGAACCCATCAACAGACAGTCGATTGACTCATGGGCCGTCGATGGGGTTTTGTGGATCCAATTTAGGGTAACAGTCGACTCGACCCGGACTTCTTTTAAAACTCTACATTTTAAAAAATTTGGCATTTCCCTCTTTCTTCCGAACAGTTACAACTCTCCAAATAACCACCCTTACACATTTCCACCCCCTCATTTCACCAAATCAACCATTTAATTACTCCATTTCCTTCCCCTCTAGAATCCCTCATTTAATCAGCCATGTTTTCTTTCATTTTCTTTTCCCTATCTTCCCCACAATTCATTTCTTATCCATTTTCTCTCTCTCCCACAAGAAGCAAAGTTCGGGTTCGGTGTATATGTCTGAATAGGGTGCTAAGGAATCGCAGCAAAATAGACTCACAAACTTTGTTTTACTTGAAAGGTAAGAAATTTCATTAAATTTGAACTTGACAATGATTAAATTGAAATCACAAAGCAGAAGTTGACCTTGGGTATAAATAGCATGTTTAAATCTATAAAACTATTTCTAAGTTACCCTTGTAAAGAGGGTAGTGTTAGTGTGTCACTTAATGGAATTGAAAAATGGGATATATAAGTCTAGTTGGAGTTCTTGACTTAGGGTTTCATTGTCTTAGTGTTTGTACAAATAAATTGCATGATTGAAGCCCTAACGATGATAGAATACCAAGTAAATATGTTGAAATACATATTCTAGATGTTGTATAGTAGTTATAAAGTGTAAATGATGGGTACATGTTGCTAAGTTAATAAAAGATGCAAGAGTATTGATCGATGACCTCGATCCACGAGCCGTGGGTCAACCTACAAATCATTGATTGAAGTCTATCGTTCGAAGTAACATTCCAGTAGCCATAATTCAAAACCACGACATGGACTATGGTCTATCGTTTGATCAACAGACCGTTCTACACGACCGTGGTTCCAATATCAGTGACTTAAAATATGGCTTCCTGACCAACAAAAGGTATCGATGGTCCGTCGTTCAGTCGACGGTCTGTAGATACTCACCATAGGTCCCAAAAATAGCCACTTCATAATTTTATTAATTTTATTTCTTATAAGTCCAAATTTTTTTCTAAAATATTTTCTTGGTTCTTTTAGAGTTCTTTGATTACGAAATAGTCCTCCAAAGGTTAAATGGCGCCAATTTAAGCACCCATCTACTCAAGGAGAGGAAAGTCCAAGTCTGTCACACCAACCCATCAATTGCTCGATAAGTCCTGTGGGGATGAGTATGTCACATAGACCACCAGAGAGTACCCCATTGAAATTGTTACCACAAGGCACAGGTCTAGGCAGGTCATCTCATCAGATAATGAGGTCGAGATCACAGCCCCAAGTCTGAGGAGGGGGCCTAGCCTATAGGAGAGTCGCAGTCCGACTAAGAGTCATAATTTGGCTCCAGATCTTGCGGCACAACAACTTTAGGCTCTGATGCCACTAGCATGGGTGAAGCCCATGAACCCCCTCCCACCGGTATTAGAGTTAAGTCGGTACACACCTCTATCGAGCCTAACAGGTCGTGCGTCGAAGGGCAGTTTCAGCTCTACTTTTATGGGAAGGCACTCAATGAACTCTAGATAGTTGCCCATCGTATTACTGAGGAGCATCGCCTGTTGAGAGGGAGCCTCCACAGCGTGTCCACAATTTATGCACTTTTCTAGCAACACCAGTGTGATTGGATGGGAGAAAACCCACGCAGATACAAGGAATAGATTGTGAGGGATTTATATTCTTCCTATGCGTCTACAATTACTAAGGCTTTGCAACCACGAGCGAAACCTTTGGCTCAGATGCCTCTACTGTCAACTATGGTGAGGGATCTTTTTTGGGATATTTCAGAGTCCACTATCTACCATTTTATTTACGGCCTATCACATGCTCAACCTATTAATACGGCAGAGTATGATTATCGAATGGGGATTGTGACTCCGAATAGAGGGAGTTGCTACTACACTGGATGACCTGGCATATTGTCGAAGAGGGAGAAGGCACCGAATGGGTGAAAAATATGAAGTTTTTTATCCGAATGGCAACTTTTAGTTTTGGGGACATATTTTGGTGGTCCATCATCCAGCATAGGCTATACCACACACAGGTGGTATACATTATTAATTGGGATGGCTTGATGAGGCTTTCTGCCCTACAGCAGATTTGGAGAAAGTGGCACCAGTTGGAGACAGCCCAAAGATAGTCTATTTTTGAGGAGGAGCTGCGACAGCAGAGAGCCCGTGAGATATGTGTTGGTCCATCTACTTCAAGGGTAACTACTGATGGTGCTCCTACTACAATTGAGGGTGTTACTAAGGGTGTCGCTCGTGATGATCAAGTGGGTTTCGAGAAACCGGACCCACCCGCTTATTGATGGTCTTCAAGAATTATGCGCCAAAAGTTTTTTTCACCCTTTGTTAAAGTCACATATGTGCTGAAGTAACTCAAGCAAAAGGGAAAAAAAAATGTTGTCAAAAATTGGTTGGGGAAAGAGATAAATGGCCAATGTAATGTCAAGGAGGGCAGAAAAGTACCTAAAATACCCAAATATAGAACACCTGACATTGAGCCTACATTATGAGCTAAGAAAACCCTATAGTGATTCTTCTTAACTAGTCTAGAACGTTAATGTAGTGCAAGTAAGGACAAACCTATGGTATTGAGCACTAACTGTAGCTAAATTCATTTCTGAACATGAATGTTTAATGAATCTTTAAGGTAACAATATCAAACTTTGTGAGAGAAAGGATTTCATTGTGGTAAGGGCACTAGATAAATTATTGGAAAGTTGGTATTCTAGTGATCGTTTAATGTGTATGTGGTGATATCTATTGGTGTGTTTATTTCATGTTTTGATCCACATGAGTTAGCTTATTGATTCTAAATTAGAAAATTTGCACTAAATTAAAGAGTTGATAGAGAAATCCAGATGATTGCTTAGATAAAGTCTAAATGAGAAGTTTAGTGTGCCGCATGAGGACAAACAATAACTTTAAGTAGAGGGTGTTGATATCCCATGAGTTTACAGTATTTTTAATGCATTATACTTGAATTTTGACTTAGCCTTGGGCATATTTTTATTAGATATGATGGTGTTTTGATGAAATTTTTGCACGAAATAGGTTTGGAGCAGTTGAGTGAGACAAGAGCTGAAATACCAGAAGTGTCAGTCGACAGAGCCCAACCACGGACTGTCATCTAGTCGAAGATTCATAGACTAAATGGCGTAGATGTGTGTTCAAGGAAGTGTCACCAAGTGTGAAACCACAGAGGCAAATGATGCCCCGTAGCTTGAGTGCGGAACGTCAATCAAGGGACGATGTTTGATTCAGATAGTTATGTTTATGTACTTGAGTCACGGAGGAACAGGATGGACCGCAGTTCAATCAATGGACCATAGGTGGCAACCGTCCATTCGAGACCTTGAATTTTTGGCCAACTGCTGACCACGGAGGTGAAACCACAGACCATAGGCTAAGACTGGCAGGGGGACCGGGTCGGCCCGCGACGGGTTCGAGAACCAGCTCGCCGGACCCGGTCCCATCATTTTCTCGCGGGATGGGGGCCTTCGGGATAGGGGACCGGTACCGGTCCGATACACCAATTGGTCTCGGTCGACCCGACCCGGATGAACCAGCCGGTTCGCAGGATCCCCTAACATTTTTTATTTTTTATTTTTTAAATTTTTTGAATTATATCCGTTGGGGCAACGGCTAGTGGGCCCCCCCAACGGATTTATTGACTAATTTTTCCCTTCCCCAACACCCCCTACCACCCCTACTTTTAATACTTTAATTTAAACCCTCAACTTATGATAAATATACTTTAACCCAGTTTTAATATTATAAATACCCTCTATTCCTTATTATTTCTTACAAAATCATATATTCTCTCATCTATTTTTTATATCCTCTCAAGTCTCAATCTTAAGTCTCAATTTTTTATTCCATTTAAGTC
>JAJOOE010000717.1:0-50118 GCA_036250405.1 Solanum raphanifolium | reverse complement strand
GGAGAATTTGTATGCATTTGTCTAGAACTCATGGATGGTGATGAATCCTTGAGTTCAATATTATCCTAATATGCTGAAGGATTTTTGGGGATTGACAGTTGTTGTCTTATGTACATTGTTGTTGGGGACAACATGGGCATCTTGGCAAATGATATATGAAGTTCTATTTATGTATATAAGGAGGGTGTGGTGATTCACCATTTGTATAATAGTTGTATGGGCCTACTATCCGTCAAGTATTTCAATACTGTTTTACTAGGCCCTTAATGTCATTAGGGTTCAACATTAGTTTAATCATGACCTATATTGTAGATTAACACAAAAAAAAGGAGGTTGAATCGTGATAATTGTATTGGTCAGAAAATAAGGTATGTAAGGCTATTCAATTCCATATTCTTTGGCACGAAATCTTATATTTGTAATTAATATCGACGAAGTGAATTTCCTAAGTTCTATTCCTAGTAAAGGAAACATAGTGGTAGTGTACGATCTCCAAATAACTAAAAATATTTTCCCCTCTCCCTAGTGTGTCGAATTACCTCATTATATGTTCATTACTCTACATTTGTATAATTATCCTCCTATCTGCTAGTATAGAAATGGTATTCACAAGAGCAAGCTTGATGAATTCTCCTCTTAATCAATTGAAGTAAATTATGCTATTTAAGATCATAAGTAATGTATTGATGTTATATAGTTCCTTATGTCATTTTAGTGCATTATAGTTATTATTCTCATGTCGTCTACTACTGGTCCGTAGTTCCAAATCTCAAACATGACTATGACCAACAAAACAATAATCTCAAAGATTGAAGAAACTAAGTGAAGCAGTCTGTATATTTATTGTTGGCAGCCCAGGGGAAAATGCCTAGTATGGGTCAATCTCGATTGGTATAGAAGGGTGAAAGCTTAGTATAGGTCGATCCCAATTTGTGTAATTATGAGGACAACATGCCAGGGGTTGAAATGCCTAGCATGGGTCATTCTCTTCTACCACTAATCAGCTAGTCATTTGTATCACATGCCTTAAAAAGATTACAACGCATAGAAATGTAAAGAAAAGAATGTAATATACATGGTCCCATAAGAGTACCAAATGTTGTCCTCTATTCTGATCTATGAATTTATATATTGATACTTGATTTAATTTGAGCCCTTATACCTATGCTATTTGCTTAAATATTCAGTATATTTTTTTGTATTGACGTTCCTCACGGGGGACACTATATTTCATGCTACAGGCTCATGTACACTAGATAGTAGACCTCTTTAATAGAGCACATGTTCTCAGCTGCTATTAGTGAAGCTCCAGGTTGATTCGGGGTTTACCAAGTCTTTGGCACCTATGATATTACTGTATGATAGTTAAGGGTAAGGCAGGGACTTGTCCTACCTAAACTAAGGTTTTCTATCTTTTAGAAGCTTTGTAGACTAATGTATATAGTTCAGTTGTATCTTGTGTCTTTATAGTGGTGGCCCTAATGGCCAAGCCGGGTATATAAGTCTTGGGTCTAACTATGCTGGTTCTTATCACCGCATACTATGTGAACTTGTCACACCTTAAAAATTATCATATGTATATGCATATTAAGCACAAGTTATATGTTGGTTCTCTCGTGCCTTTAGGGCATCAGGTGCATGTCCATCTTAATGAGAATTGAGGTGTGAAAATTAATGACTTTGTTTGATCTCCTTAAACCTAGATCTTGAGATCTCCACTTTTTTAGGTAGAGTTACCACCACAATGACTTGTCCTCGGACATAGTCCCATTCTTGTCGATGATCTCTCAACTCCCTCTTTAGTTAGGCCTTTTATAAGTGGATCTGACATATTATCTTTTGACTTTAAAAATTCAATTATGATAATTCCACTAGAGAGTAATTCTCTTAGTTGTGTCTTCTTCATATGTGATGAGACTTACCGTTATAGATAACGCTCCCAGCCGCTCCTATTGTAGCTTGACTATCGCAATGTACGCATATAGGGGCCATTGGTTTGGGCCAAAATAGAATATCTTCTAAGAAATTACGGAGCTAGTCAAGTTCCATATCTGCCTTGTTTAAGGCTATGAATTCAGACTCCATATAGAGCGATCTATACATGTTTTTTTTAATTAAAAGACCCAATAATGAGTCAGATTTTATAAACTACTAAAATGTACACAAGAGCTAGCCTAAAGTGCTAAAGCCCACAAAATTTGAAAATACCAACTAAATTAAAACAAACAAAACAAAGGAAGGCAATATACATGTGAAGATCTTCAAGCTTCCTCAACAATGTCGCCACAGGGCCACCATATTTATCAGAAACCATATTGGTTGAGCTATGTTTCAAGACAAACAACATAGGTACACTATGCAGTCATTAGTATTATTTTTAAATCTATCTTTCAATAGATTGAATCTCTCAAGAAGATTGATACCACCATTTAAGGAGTAGATCTATGACCAACTATAATTCAAAATCGATATTTTGAGGCCCTCCATCAAACTACTCAGTCCATCGAAAGTATTCAAGAAAGGTCACTCGTAGCTAAATCGATAAATTTAGGTTCAATCATGTAATTGGCATCTCCCTTTTGACTAATACTTACAACCATGTAATCCATTTATACATCTCGTTTTATGATGATCGAGGTCAAGAAGGAACATTTTAACTGTTCAAAGTAACTACTTGTATCACCTTCTTTGAAATCAAATACTTACCTGACACACTCTATGTAACTTGGAATTTCATTACCTAATCTTTAATAGATTGAATCCCATACAATATTAATACCACAAAAAAGACTAGATATTTCAATTGTTTATTACTTCAGAAACTGTTTTGATCTAAAGAAAGTTGAGACTGAATTAACCTTTGAACCAATATTTGTTTTGGTGGAAATATATTTGATCTCTTTAGGCCTTGATTTAGTACTTTTTGAACACCTCTATGCTCTCACCAGGTGAAAGTACGGTCAACAAGATGAAATTTCTTCGGGCTTAAAAAGAAAGTCAAATAGTATCACCAAAAACCTCTTTTGCATCCTAGAGTCTTAATTTGTGATATTTTTGTTCTTGTACAATTTAATATGGTTTTCTTTGTTGTGCTTGTCTATTGAAATCTAGTGTGTTGCTTTTATCTCGTTGTAATAAGCCTGTATAGTCTGTGTATGGAGTTGACCTCCATAGTCACACTCCAAGAGATCCTATAGACTCCATGAATGATGTTAATCATAACCAATGAATATGACTCAATGATAAGATTGGTAAACTGTTTTTCTAGGAAATATTGCAGCCCTTTACTTATAGCCCTAGCCTCTGCCACAAAATAAATAGAATAAGACATCCTCAATCTTTTAGCACCCACAAGAGAATAGTCATGATCTCTCAAATAGAAAGCAACAACACTAGGACAAGGGTTAGCTCTAGATGCCCATCAGTATTACACTTCAACCATCCATTAGGAGGTGGAACCCACCTTACCATTTTAGTTTGATATACAGGTGTGTAATTTTCCAGCATGATCATCATTTGTGGTCAATTAGTAGGAAAAGTTGTGTGAAGGTCTAAGCTAATAAACCTGGAAACGATAGAGTTAATATCCCACGCCACCTTGTTTGTAGTATATGAGCCTCCATGCAACATTTTGTTTCTCCTCTTCCATTAGAACCATAATATGATATTAGGCATAGAATGGGAAATCACTCTCAACCTAGCATTACCACGTGCATCCTATCATTTTTTTTATAATATGTCTAATCTGAATCTATTGGCCCAAAATTCCAGCAGCCCTAGCATAATAGTACTAAATTAAGGCAGACACTTCCCCGAAGAGGAAATGATAATTAATAGTTTCCCTGACGTGAATCCTACAACTCTGACACAACTTAGACATGTTAAGGTTCCATATAGACATAATATCAGTAATAGGCACTCTATGCCTCTAGACCCTCCAATAAAAAAAAAGATTTGGAAAGGTAATCCTTTCACCCAAATCTTCATGTAATCATCTGAATAATCAGCCCTATTTTCGAGTGTCTCTTAGGATGATTTAACAGTAAATATGCCTGTGACAGATTGAACTCACCTTGGTTTATCCATATTACCATTGTGCCTAACAAATCTCATATTTGATCTAACATGTTCCACAATACGATTAGGCAAATGATCTTGCAATATTTCGAAATCCTTATCATGTTTTTAAAGAAAATTATCAATCTCACCCATAGAATGACACCCCTACACCTCTGAAGGAAGAGAAAATAAAGGACAAAGATTGGTCCAATTATCAAACCATATACTTAGAAGATCCTCCCTTTGGTTCCCACCATATATTCTGTTCCAACACTTCTCTATTTTCTAACATATACTTCCACACTTGTGAACCTCATTTCCATGGAACAAGGGTATGAATATGCTTTTTATAATACTTATTCCACATCAAGTTTTTCCATAAAGAGCTTTGATAGCCCAATGCTTTCTCCTACATGTTAGCCTGTTACTCAAAAATAATTTTGCGAAAATTCTATAAAGCTCTTTCAACACACATTGAGGTGGTGTAAGAGAAGATATAACATGTATAGGTATGCTTTGTATAACGCTTGTCAATAACACTACTTTACCACCAAAGAAAGAATATTACCTTTCCATGCTTGTAGCTTATCCTTCATATTGCTAATGAGATCTGCATAATGTTCCTTTCTTTTTCTAGTATGAGTAATGGGACATCCTAGATATTTTAAGGGGAATTGACCTTTAGGAATAATGTACATTCCTCTACCATGCTTTTCATCTCTGCCACTACACTTTGATGAAGATAGAAAAAACTTTTCTCTTTATTAATCTATTGACCTGACTGAGCTTCATACTCTTGCAATGTATATACTATCATTTTAAAAGAATACCTATTAGTAAAAGCTAAAATTATAGTATCATCTTCATAGGCAAGGTGATTAATCTCTGCAATCCACTTTGGTAGACCATATCCCACAAATTGTCCATCATCAAATAATGCATTCATTGATCTAGATAGAACCTCCGCTGAAAAAATAATAAAGCAACAGATAGTAGATCCCCTTTCATTATTCCCCTTGTTGGACGAAAAAAACCATGTGATTGTCATTCATCATTACTGAGTACCAATTATTAGAGACCATTCTCCATATCATATTAACAAACTCATTTGGGAAGAACATATCTCTTAGAACCTTCATCAAAAAGAACCAAAATACTATGTCGTAAGCTTTAGTAATATCAAGCTTAATGATCAAATTTGCTGGTTTACCTCTCTTCCTAATATCTATAACAATATCATGTGCAAACAGAACATTTTCAATAATGCTTCTCCCTTTGATAACACCAGATTGATTACTCGAGATCAGATTAGGTGTTAACACCTCGGTCTTAAAAAGAGATAATTCTAGAAAGAACTAAATTGGAAAGGGCTAAATTGGAAATTTGTTCAAGTTACTTTTAAATTGTGAGTTTTGAGTCAACTTTAAATGACTATAACTTTCAGTACATGATGATTTAGCCATAAGATATCACATGAAACATCTTTGAGTTCTCTTTCCAACGCCATCGAGTTCGCTAAGTTTCATGTTCGAATAAGGGAGATATGCCTGTTTGAATACAGCCCATCCGATTAAGGAGATTCATCCGAATTAAGGAGGGGTATTTTGGTCTTTTCCTTACCCTCGCCTAGCCAAAATGTTTTCTCACCCTTTTAGGGGTTTAAATTGATTGAAATAAGTATTAGTAATTCAAAAGAAGCGTAGGGTTTTTAGGGGAGTTCAAGAAGAGAAAAGATAAAGGATTCGTTCGTTTAAGAAAATCAAGACTTCACCAGGAACAAGTGTTCTTCGAGGTATGTAAGCTTTGATAGTGATGGGTTTGTTCACCCTCACACAAATCTTGTGATTTTCATCCATAATGTCATTCTTGAGGTTGGTTGATTTGAATTCTTGAGAAATTTGGAGGTTTTAGCTTCATCCTTTATAATGGAGTCTTGTTGAGTTCTTGAGGTGAGGGTCTTGCGAATGAGTGTTGTTGTTAGTGGGTTTTGTGTGGATTTTTATTGTGATTGTGTTGTTTTTATGATCCCAATGGAGTTTGAAGGAAATCATTCGATTCTAGATGAGTTAGGCTTGGAAATTGAGAAGAAAAATACATCAAAAATCTGGGCATGGCGCAGTGGTGGCTTCTACCTACAAGTTTGGGGCTTGGCAAGGTTCACCACTAAGTGCACCCCAATTATTGTTCTGAAGTGTTGGGGGTGGCACCCCGCGCCACTCAGTGCACCAGGAACACATGTCCCCTACTCATCCATCCTCGTTCCATCGAATTGCACCTATTCTCTCTTCTTGTTTTCCACACTTAAAATCTTCATCAATATTTGAGAAATCCTATTTATCCAAATCATTAGTCTTGAATTCACATTACAAATTCAAGAAAAGATTAAGATTAAAGTTCGAGTAAAGTCTTTGAGTAACTCTGAGAAGTCCTTTACAATCCTTTAAAACTTGTTTTAAGACTTGAGTACTTGAGGATGATGATGAGGAGTGTTGAGTTCATGCTTTAAAAATGAATATAAGGGAACTAAGTATTCCCAAAATTAAATTTTTTTACATTTAAAATGAGCGGAAACCTTGATTTCCAAATAAGTTCATGAGGAGTTTTTGAGCATAATCTCTTTTAAGAGAACCTCTTTTGAGTAATAATCTCAAAGTTTAAGGATGAGGAAATGTGTATAAACATATGAGCATGAGTAATATTATTGAGAGAAGTATTGAGCACTGATATGGGGACGAGTTCTGAAAACTCAGAGTCCTCAGAAACCATGTATACCAACATTGGTAATGGGTCATACTTTTTAGATATTTTCTTATAGCTTTTAAGCATATCTTAGTGGATCCACTTAGTTGAGGATGTCTTATACTTCGGCAAGGTATAGGAAAATTATGGCAGCATGGGCGAGATGTTGAATCATCACATAACTCATAATGTTGGTTGTCGGTTAGAGAATCTCCCAATTAAGAGTAAAAGAGTCATTATTATATTTTTAAATACATTGAGTTATTATCTACAATTTTAAGATATTTCTTTATAATGCATCTTTATTGTTGCCTTTATATTGAACTAAGTTGAGTATTTCTGAGTTTGAGTATCTTTGAGTATCCTCGAATTAAGTTGAGATAATGTGAGCATGTTCTTCCTTTTTGTCAGTTCAAGATTATGTATGCTCTTTAGAGTTCCCCTTGCATGCTCGTATGTTCCATGTACTGACGCCAATTGGCCTGCATCTTTTCACAATGCAGATACAGGAGTTTAAAGTCATCAACAGGCACACTGTAGATACCACTTGCAGTTCCAGAGTTGCTTTGGTGAGCCTCCGTGCTTCGAGAGGATTCTTATTCTCTATTACGTTTTATTAGGATGTTGTAGGTCTTGTCCCGACATCCATCATAGTCATTAGAGGATTCATAGATAGTATTTTTTTCAGAAGTCTTTTCCATTTCTAATCTTAAATATTTAAGACTTGACTTGCTTCTTTTGGCCAGCTGAATATTTTTTTTGAATATTCTAAGTTATTTATCTTGACACTTTTGAGTTAATCTTTCCGAATTAAAGTCATATATTGTTAAGTAAGTCTTCCCCTAAGTATTGAGCCAGGCCAAGGGTTTGTTTTGGGAACCAAAAATGGTTCTCAAGTGTCAGTTACACCAAAGGTGTAGGCCCGGGGCGTGACAAAATTGGTATCAGAGCACTGAGTTCAATAGTCCTAGGGTGTCAATGAAGTCGTGTCTATAGTGTCCTAGTTATCGATGTGAAGTGCGCCACACATATAATTAGGAGGCTGCGACATTTAGAAAATATCTCACTTTGTTCATACTCTTTTCGTGTGACAAAGTTCAACTTTATAAGTCTCTTTCTAATATTTATTTGAGCATATCTTTGTAATCACGCTTCTACGAAGAGCTGTTCGAGGTTGTCCTTTTAGGAGGAATGTTGAACCCCAGGATAAAGGGGTCCCAATGCACTAGAAGTGCAACCCCAAGGAGAGGTCTCTAATGTTGAGTTCCGGGATGCTATCCGGATGTTGATTCAAGTTTTGGCCATTCAAGCTGGCCAACAAAGAGTGGTTTGACAGGAGGTGGCTGATACATCCGGGATTGTGAGTTCTTCAGGATAAATTCCCCATAATTCACATGTTCAAGTGTCATTGAGGACTTGGAGAACTTTGTGGAATAACTATAGAAGGTGTTTGAGGTGATGCATGTTGCAGATGCCGAGCATGTAAAGTTAGCTGCTACCAACTGAAGGGTGTTTCTAGAGTCTAGTATGACCAATGGAAGAAGAGTTGGGCTGAAGGAGCACCAATTGTGAGCTGGGTTGTGTTTGAAAGTACCTTCATGGGGCATTTCTTTCCCCTTGAGTCGAGAGAGGCCAATGTAAGAGAATTCCTCACTCTTAAGCAGGAATCCATGAGTGTACATGAGTACACCCTCAAGTTCACTCAACTGTCTTGTTATGTTTCGGAGATAGTGGTTGAAATGAGAAGTAGGATGAGATTGATTGTATATGGGTTATCTTGCTTGTCAAGTAATGAGGGCAAGGTAACTATGTCGATAGGGGACATGGACATAGCAAGGCTTATGATCCATGTGCAACAAGTTGATGAACATAAGCTGAGAGATAGAGAAGAGTTCCGGAACGAGAAGGATAAGACTGATGGTAATGAGTCCAGACAGCGGAAGACTGGAAATGTGAACTGGTAAAATATTTTCAGCAAAGGCCATCCAGACCTGCATCATTATCTGCTAGTGCACCTGTACAAAATACCAAATATTAGTTCAAGAATCAGAATTTATAGAACTTCAAAGCTAGACCTACTTAATCTCTAGGTGCCAACTGGACTCCTACATGTGCTAATTATGGTAGGAACTACCCAGGAGCGTGTCGTGATGGATCCACTGGCTGCTTCAAGTACGGTCAGATAGGTCACTTCATGAGAGAGTGTCCTAAGAACATGCAGGGTAATGGTAATGGGGGCAATGGAGCCCAATCTTCTTCAGTGGCTCCAACAGATAGAACGACACATAGAGGAGCTACTTCAGGCTCAGGCAGAGGAGCAAACCGTCTGTTTTCTTTCACTAGTCGCCAAGAGTAAGTGAATTCATCCGATGTTATCACTCTATGATCAGAGTCTTTACTTTTGATGTATATGCATTGCTTGATCCAGGTGAGAGTCCATCTTTTGTGACCCCATATATTTCTATGAGTTTTGATATTCTTCCCAAACAATTTCTTGAGTCCTTTAGTGTTTCGACACCTGTTGGTAAGTCTATTCTAGTTGAGAGGGTTTAATGTGATTATACCATTTCTGCCAATCACAAAAACACTATGGCTGACTTAATTGAGGTAGTTATCATGGACTTTGATGTTATTCTAGGTATGGACTGGCTTCATGCTTGTTATGCCTCATTTGATTGTAGAACTCGAGTTGTAAAGTTCTAGTTTCCTAATGAGTATGATATAGAGTGGAGGAGTTATTCAGCAGTGCCTAAGGGTTGTTTTATTTTGTACCTTAAGGCCAAAAAGTTATTTTCAAAGGGGTGCATCTATCACTTAGTCTGATTTAATGACTCTACTGATGAGACACCACCTATTCAGTCAGTTCCAGTTGTGAGTGAGTGTCCAGAGGTCTTTCCAAAGGATCTTCCCAAAGTCCCTCCTAAGAAAGAAATAGACTTTAGCACAAATATTGTTCATGTACTCAACCTATTTCTATTTTTCCATATAGAATGGCTCTAGCTGAGTTAAAAGAGTTGAAAGAGAAGATGAGAGATCTTTTTGATAAAGGTTTCATTCGACCAAGTGTCTCACCTTGGGGCTCTCCGATCTTATTTGCGAGAAATAAATATGGTTCTCTTAGGATGTTCATAGATTACCGTCAATTGAAAAAGGTTTCTATAAAGAATACGTATCCACTTCCAACAATTGATGATCTTTTCGATCAACTTCAGTGTGCCACTTGCTTTTCTAAGATAGCCCTTAGATTTGGCTATCAACAATTGAGAGTAAGAGAAAATTACATCCCAAAGACAACATTCAAGACCCACTATGGTCATTATAAGTTTCTTGTTATGTCTTTTGGCTTGACTAATGCTCATACAACATTCGTAGATCTTATGAACAGAGTGTTGAAGCCTTATCTTGATATGTTTTTTATCGTATTCATTGATGACATTCTAATTTATTCAAGGAATGAGGAAGATCACGCTATTCATCTCAGAATAGTTCTCCAAACTCTCACTGATAGAGAGTTATATGCCAAATTTTCCAAGTGCGAGTTTTGGCTTGAGTCTGTATCTTTTTTAGGCCACACTGTATCTTGAGAAGGAATTCGACTGACAATCAAAAGATTGAGGTAGTGGAGAACTAGCCCAGACCCATATCTCAAACTGATATTATAAGTTTCTTTGGATTGGATGGTTATTATACGAGGTTTGTCGAGGGTTTTTATCTATATCATCCCCGTTGACAAAGTTGAACTAGAAGACAATGAAGTTTCAATGGTCTCAAGCTTGTGAGAAAATCTTTTAGTAATTAAAAACATGGTTAACTACTGCCCAGTGTTGACCTTACCGGAGGGTACACAAGTCTTTGTTGTGTATTGTGATGCATCCATAGTTGGAATGAGTTGTGCATTGATGCAGAATGACAAAATTATAGATTATTCCTCCAGACAACTTAAGATTCACAAGAAGAATTACCCAACCCATGATCTAGAGTTGACCGTTGTACTATTTGCCTTGAAAATATTGCGTCACTATCTCTGTGGTGTTCATGTAGATGTGTTCACTAAGAAAAAGAGTCTCCAGTATGATTTTAGTTAGAAAGAGCTTAATCTCAGATAGAGAAGGTGGTTGGAGTTACTCAAAGATTTTGACATGAGTATTCTCTATCACCCAGGTAAGGCTAATGTTGTTATTGATGCTTTGAGTAGGTTATCTATGGGTAGTACTTCCAATGTTGAGGAGGTCAAGAAAGAATTGGCGAAAGATGTGCACAAACTTATACGATTAGGAGTCCGGTTGTTAGATTGCAATGAATGTGGAGTGGTGGTGATGAATGGGGTTGAATCATCACTAGTGTCCGAAGTGAAAGAGAAACAAGACCAAGACCCTGTTTTCCTTAAATTGAAGGCAAATATTCATAAGAAGAAAGTGATGGCTAAGTACAAGGGGGAGATGGAATGTTGAGGTATTAAGGTAGATTGTGTGTACCAAAGGTGGATGAACTTCAGGATAGGATCATGGAGAAAGCTCATAACTCCAGATACTCTATCCATCCTGGTTCCACAAAGATGTATCATGACTTGAGAGAAGTATATTAGTGGAGTAGTATGAAGAGATATATTGCAGAGTTTGTTGCTAAATGCCTGAATTGCCAACAAGTCAAGGTAGAGCACCAGAGGCCCGGTGGTATGGCTCAGAACTAGATCTTCTAGTATGGAAATGGGAGATGATCAACATTGATTTCATTACTGGTTTGTCGCGACCTCGCAAGAAGCATGATTCAATTTGGGTTATTGTAGATGAGATGACTAAATCAACCCACTTCATGCCTGGAAAGACTACTTATGCTGCTATATTAAGCTAGATTATATATTCAAGAGATAGTCATACTTCATGGAGTTCCTGTATCCATCATTTCAAATAGAGGTGCACAATTCACCGCGCAAATTTGGAAGTATTTCCAGAAAGGTTTGTGTTCGAAGGTGAATTTGAGCATTAAAAACCTGCTAAAAAATGACACCCAAAAGTGATGGACTGCAATGCTTTATTGGTCAGAATTGACGGAAAAGCGACGTAATCAAGTTCGTCGATTTTGGCTCGACGCTTTTCAAAAAGAGACATAATGCGCCACTTTTGATTTTTTTTTCAAAAAATATTTTTTAATAAGCAATGGACTGCTTCGCTTTTTTATATTATCAAAAAGCAATGCAGTCCGTCGCTTATTTTTAATATTGTAATATTTTAAGATTTTGAAAAGCGACAGACAAGGAGACGCCGTCCATCGCTTTTCTGAAAATTAAATTTTGTAAAACCTAAAAAAGCAACAGACTAAAGGACCTTGTCAGTCGCTTTTCTGGTTTATTTGAAAAAAATAATGCACAAAAGCAACGGACAAAACCAACATGTTTGTCGCTTTTGTCCTCATTTTTTTGACATGAGAAACTGCCAGTTTCTACACACCTACAAATTAAATTAAATTTAATTCAAATTAAATCAGCCCAATAAAAAAAATACATAATAAACATCCCACACAAGATATAAAACAACAAACTTAAATTAATATTCAAAAATATCGAAATCACAATTCAAAAACAATTATAAAGTATTTCTAAATTTGTTTCGAATTAAAAAAAATTCATAAACTAAAGCGATAGAAGCTAATCAGGGAGTGCGGTCTATATAATCATCCCCATCCCCACTCTCGTCGATGGTGTCCTCGGTAAGGGGCGATGTAGCTCTAGGTCAACGAGCGAGGTTTAACACTTGTTCTTTGATTTGCTAAATGGTCGCACTCATGCTATTTTGTTCAGCTACTCTTATTTGCTCAGACTGTTCCAGTGCTGCTATCAGTTTTGTTATTTGTCACGACATAGCAACAATCTGAACAACGTCAAGTGTCTTGGCTTGACGTGATGATCCAATACCTTTTGTGCCTAACATGAGTCGTCATACATAATTTCGAGAGCCTCGACCATAGACTCTACCCTCGTGTGTTCCCCTTACACCTTTTTCTGTCCAAATTTGAGTTGAGAGTTCAGGTGTCAGTTAGACCGAACTATCTAGATTCTCATTCATGTATTTCTGATACTCCTCTTGTATATTAAAAATAAAAATTAGCATCAATATATATATATATATATATATATATATATATATATTTACTATTGATATTATTTGTTCATATTAAGTAAATAACTTACAAAAGTTCGTCCGAGTCTTTCCTCCACCCACACATCCGGATCTGACTCATTTTCTTTCTTCTACACATGAGCCCTCTTGAAAACCTTAGGTTCAAGGGGAGTGCACCCTGTTTCTTTTTCCTATAAATAAAAAATGAAATTTATATTATAAAAATATTAATCAACTAATTATTTATTTAAAAGATTGAATTATAAGTTACCGTCTCTCTTGTAATTGTTCCAACGCTCTTTCCAGGTCCAGTATGCAATGAGCCACCCTTAAGACTGCCTCTAGCCTTTTTGGCTTGTTTGGACATCGCCTTGAACTTATTTGTGTTCCAATACTAGCGCATTTCATAAAAAGCATGAGGAAACATCCAACTCAGACACTTATCAGTATCCCGGGCTTTCTTGGGCCAGCTAGATAGTCTCGTGGATGCCCTCCTCTCAAATGTGGTCACAATGACCATATTATACCTTGGTTCCCAAGTACACATAGTCTAAAAAAATGAATTGAATTAGATAATTAAAAAAAAAGTATACTAAAATTATTAAACTTAACAAAAAAATTATTTACCTTAAACTCATTAAACATCGCCTAACGTATACTATTTGGGATCTCACTCCAGGAGTGATAAGCTTGGGCAAAAATTCTTCTCACACACTCTTTTAAAGATGAGGCAGCATCCTTAGTGGAACCACCAGCAAAACACATAATAAACATGTCAGTTCATGAATAATATATTAAAGATGCTCCAATAAGTAAAATAAAGTAACAAATATATGACATAACAAACATACGATGACCCATCCGACTCAATCATGACTCTGCCAATCTTGTCCCTCTGTCTCGATTGTAGAGCTGATGTCTCATTTGGTGTAGCACTAGGTATAGGTGTAGGTGATACTTGTCACAACCCAGGGTACCCCCTAGACGTAACATGGCACATAGAACCCTGAAAGGCTCCATGTAAGACTCTTAGCATATCAGAACATAAAGCATTAGAACAATACGGAGTAAAACACATTACAAGTCTTAAATTTTTTTTCATAAAAGCAAAGTGGAAGTCTAGACTTGTCTCAATATAGCCATCTATTACAATACTTGAATCAAATAGGGACACATACCATACAACTTAGTCCAAAAAGGAAATACGAGAATGAAACTACTAAGTAAAAACATCCGTCCTCGAATTACGGGGACTCACCAACAAGCTAGGAGAAATAATCAAATCCAAGCCTTAACCACAATTGGGACCACCTTGATAACCGGAACCTGCACTTAGGGGAAAAATGTAGGAAAATATGGGTTAGTACAAATATGCACTAAGTATGATAGTCATGCATAAAAACCTTGAAAACATGCTAAAAGAGACATTTTAGTTGAATACATGCACTTTGCTAAGTTAAATAATCATTTTGAAGATAGTTGGAAAAAAATGAGTCATAAGCATAAGATACATCATAATAAGACATAGACTATAACGTGGTAGACAATAATCATAACTAGTGAGCATAAGATATAACATCACACACATAGACATAGCCAAATGCAATCTAGTTTTAGCATAACATAAGAGAAACACTTCATGATCCACCTCAAGGCAAGCTTGTGCAATGCATGAATACGATCCCATACTCTCACTCATACTAAGTAAAGATTCTTGAGAAGCCATAGTTCATACTAGACTTGACCTTATGGGAAATTAGCCTTAACCGACATAGACCATGCGAGCTTAGCATGGAATCCAGTCTTACCCACACTGAAAAAGGTTTGTCCTACTTGCCTAAGGTAGAACCATTAATTTAACTTAGGTGGAACCAGTAGTTAAATAACCTACGGGGGCACATAATTATGGGACAAAGAGATTGTTACTAGATACCCGACCTCAACTCTCGTGAGGGTATCCATCTCAAGAGACTGCTGTTAGAAACCCAGGCTCAAATCACGTGAGGGCTTCCATCTCATATCAATATCCACTCGATGCTAAACATAATTCCCATGAAATACTTTACTAAGTCATAACTTGCTTAATGTCTAATGGAAGGATGTACTTGACAATCAATCCAAAAGAGTTCATTAGGATAGCTCTTAGATCATGCGTGAGAATAACCTTTCACCATCCATGACTTCATTTAACATTAGATTCAATTATGTCAGAAAGCCTTTCAACCTAGAATCTTCATTATGTGAGAAAACCTTTCACATAATGTTTCTTATGTGTTCATGAGAATAGCCTTTCAATCAACACAACAAGATCATCATATTCATAGGCATTTCACTCTAAAAGTGTTCTTAAAGCATATATATACATCTCATAATCATGCATAATTCTCATACTTTGCCCTTCAAGGACCATAGATCAAATTCAATCAACACATCTAGAATTAATAATTTAGACATGGATAATAACATGATTCAATTAACTAAATTAGTATAAGCATAATCTCATAATACTCTTCTTTCATCAATTAACCCATATCACAAGGTCATAAATTGGGAATATGGGGATTTCACAGATTCTTGGGAGATTTCATCATAAAACTATAATAAATCATCAATTGAATCATAATATAAAGCAATTAAATCAATAGAATAGTTTTTTAAAGGAATCCATGACTTGAAGTAAAACACTAGTTTTTTTTGGGGGAATTTCTGTCTTTGAAATTGAGTTTTGGAGGGATTTCATGGATGAAGGACTACCATACATTAGCTATGAATATTCAAAGAAATTGAGTAGCAAAGCTTTGTCCTTCAAACCCTAGCTTCAACTTTCTTCTTCTTCTTCCTTGGAGTTCTAGAGAGAAGAGTTTGGGGGAAAGTTGGTTTTGATTTGGGATTTTGGAATTATGAGGAAGATGAATAAATTTAGGGGTCTTTAATCAATATATAGTTAGTCTAAATTAATACAAAATGACATCACTTAATATATAATTAATTCTGAAATGTTCCATATTACCCCTCACTTAACTGACTTAAGTTGACCACTGCCTCACCAACGATATCACGCCCACGGGCCATTGGTGGACACACGAGGCATGCTGTTCATCTGTGGGTGGTGGTACTGCAGCCTGTTTTAGGACCCTGGACCACAACTCCTCACCCACAGGGTGTGGGTCCCCTTCCATGGATGGACTATTTTGGGCAGATTTTTAGGGTCCTCCTCAAGGACCCTTGGTTGGTTCTTCGGGAGTTGTACCTTGACATTCTAACCCAAAACCCTTCTATTTAGGTACAGAAAGTTATATCTATGACTCAAACCCTCATGTCAAACTCTAGTTTAGCCTACTAGTTTCCAGGTTGTTAAAATACACCAGATTGCACATAATGTTAAGTCAAGGGAGGTGTATCGGCCACAACATATGACTGCTCACAACTAGAATCTCTAATTCTCATGGCAGCTAATAGAGGAGATGTACTTGTGGGAGATGGAGTACCAGCCAATGACCTACTTGCCGATAAGGGTCGTGCTCGACGAATAGATTCTAAATGTAGGTCCTCGTAGCGCCGTGGATGGAATAACTGTGAAGTAGAGGAAGCATCGGCTGGTCGACGATAATTAGGATAATATGCCTGAGGTTCTGTCGTACCGAACGGAACAACCAATAAATAGGTATCATGAGTAATGTGCTCCGACGCAGAAGAAGGAAATCTTGTAATATCCTTAGGATTGATGGGTCTCCTAGAATTCTTCGTTTTAGTCTTATTAGGTTGGATAACTCCAAGATGCTCACGAGATCTATCAGTTTCACCCCCGAATGACATCTTTATGCCAATTTACATGGATAATATAGAAAAATTATAAATTAAATAAAATTAGTATTGGCAAAATAAATAACTTACATGCTAACTATATAGTCTATCATTCTACTGATCCTTCCTCCTCACTTGTTTCATTTCCACCATTCTCTCATTATTCCTCCCAGGTTGTTTCATTTTCCTTGTCATATTATTCGTCATCAAATGAATTATTTCCTCATCCTCATTTATGTCTTCCTCAACATTTATCATTATATCATCATCATATACTTCTTCTAATATGTGTTGAGGATGTTCTAGTGTGATTTCCAATTCTACATCAACTTATTGCTGAACAACATTAGAGAATGGTGTGAAGCCATCTGCACACAACCCCAATCTAACATTTATTGTTTCACTAGCAAAATCAGGATATACATTATCAAAATGCTTCCCTGCATCACATTATATTGATGAGACAAGACACCTGCCGTCCTTCTATATTCACGATGCCATCTCATATATGGGGTAGACCTCATCGGTGCATACAACCTCTTTAACCTAGGAATAAGAGGTAGATAATGCATCACCTTAACTGGGACCATCTTTCCAGCCGGAGTCCTCTTATAACGAGCATGTCCACAAAACTTATAATTTTCTAATTCACTATCAGTCTTGTAAAACAACATGCAGCCATTAATACAACAATGAATTATATCATACGTAAATCCTATATTTTAAACCAAAAGCTCTGCCGAATAAAATTTCTTAGGTATGTTAAACTCCGGATTAACTAGTGTACCCATAAGATCAACCATTGAGTCCATAGCCGCATTAGGAACATTCTAATCTGATTTAACATTCATTAATCTAACCGCAACTAACAAGGCAAAATGAGGACTCCCGTCACATAGTGGACGACTAGACTCTTCTAATTGATCATAGAAATGTCTTGCTTCTTTAGTAGGAGCTTCATCAAAATATTGTTTGGGTTCCATCCCACATTGAACCCTAAAAGCATCATTGATCATTTCATGAACCTTATCATGTTCAACCCTATCATCAAGTTCAACCCTAATTTGGTCATTGGTGCAAGCATATTATATTTATCCACATGCATCGAATTATAAAACATACCATTTAATCGATCTATTTCTCCATTATCAACACATACAAAATATGTAGGCTTAAATCCATTATAGTACAAATGAACCATGACCGTATTTGGTTCAACAATATTTAAGCACCTACATGCATTACAAGGACACCTAACTAATCCATTATGCTTGAAAATATCAAGTGTCATTGTATGTTAAATAAAACCTCTAACACCGTCAATAAACTTAACTTTCAAACCACCACAAGTTTCATAATGCATATTATACATCCACAAAAAGATAATTCATCTACAAAAAATATAGATATTAAATTATAAATTAAATTTAATAATAATTTAACTACATTAAACTAATTTATATTGTTAATATATATTTATAATTTCTTAGTAATTATATTTATTATTACTTATATACCTAATTAATTAGTTCAAAAATACTATATTTCAAGATCTACAAATTTCAAGCTTAATTAATTCATAAACACTAGTTAAGTTTAAGATTTCAAAAAATGAATTATATTCCTAATTAGTTTCAAGTTATTGTAAAGTAAGTTCAAATATATTAAGGTCAATAAGATTTGAACTACTTCAAAGTTCAAATTAAGTTAAAGTTCAAATTCAGTTCAAGTTTCTAATTAAGTTCAATTATTAACTTCCAATTAAGCTCAACACGATTTTAAGTTCAGATTCCTAATTAAGTTCAAAGTTCTAATTAAAATAAAGTATATCAAGGTCAATAAGATTTCAAGTAATTCAAACTTCAAATTAAGTTCAATGTTTTAATTAAGTTAAAATTATGTTCAAGCTTAATTAAATAGTTCATAAAGACTATATTTTATCAATATTTCTAAAGTTTAACCTTATCATTAGTTCATAAATTCAATAAATCAAGATTCCTAAAGTTCACAACCTAAACTTTAAAATCCTACAATAATTCAATATTTCTAAAGTTCATAATTTAAAGTTTTACATTCCCACAATAATTCAAGGTTTCTAAAGTTCACAACTTAATGTTCTAAAACCCTACAAGAATTCAAGTTCTCTAAAATTCACAACTTAAAGTTCTATAATTCTACAATAATTCAAATTTTATAACATTTCACAACCTAAAGTTCTAAAATCCTACAAAAATTCAAGTTCTCTAAAGTTCACAACTTAAAGTTCTAAAATCCCACAATAATTCAAGATTTCTAATGTTCACAACATTATAAAGTTCTAAAATCCTACAATAATTCAAGATCTCTAAATTTTACAACCTACTTAATGTTCTAAAATCCTACAAAAATTCAAGTTCATATCTAAGTTCAAGAATTTCTAAGTTCAAAAATTTCCAAGTTCAAGAATATCTAAGTTCAAAAATTTCCAAGTTCAAGAATTTCTAAGTTCAAGAATATAATCCAAGTAACCCAATTTTCAACAACAATATAATATATAAGCACAAATACAATGACAGATTGGAAAGTTAACTAATCTAACTTCTAACTTCTAATACTTAATTTACAATCATATTTAAAAAATCCCCAATTTAAAAGAAAGCTAACTCTAAAATCTAAATCATCAATTCTCTCACAAATCAAATGTACAAATTAACAATTGAATAACACAATTCAACAAACTAAAACAATATACAAACTAAGAAATCAAATATAATTAATAGAGTTTAAAAGAAAAACAAAAATGAAACCCTAACCTTATAAAAAGAAGGAGAAGTAGTTTGGGAATTCTTTTGGGTGGCGGCAGATGGTGGGCCGGCGATGGGGCGAGGGAGGTGGTGGCGGAGACCGTGGTAGTGGAGGCGACAGGCAGTGGTGCAGTGCAGGCGGGATATTAGAGAGAAGAGAGAGAAAATAGAGAAAGAGAGATGGGAAATTTGGGGGAAAATTCATCTCTGGTGCAACATAATTAAACAAAAGCGACGGACATCGTCAATTTGTCCGACAGTTTTTTAAATATATTTGACCAACATTTTGACCAAAAAGCGACGGACTAAATGACATTGTCCGTCGCTTTTTTAAAGTGTTTGACCAGATTTTTTCACCAAAAAGCGATGGACAAAGAGATACCTTCCGCCGTTTAAAAAAATAATAATTAATAAAATAAAATAAATTAAGAGCGACAGACAACGTGGTTATTTTTTAATTTATAAATAATTATTTTTAATAAAAAGCGACGGACGTCGTCTCTATATATATTAAATAAATAGTTATTAATTATAAATATAATTGGCAAAAAAATCCGTAAAAAATCGACGGACTAAGAGATGATGTACATCACTTTTTGTAAAATAATTTAAAAAATAATTTTCTTTTTACAAAAATCAACGAACGGTGTGGAAAATGGCGTCGCTTTATGGAGAAATGTCGTCCGTCACTTTTCTATCCGTCATTTTTTATGAGTTGTTTTGTAGTTAGATATGGTTAATTTGATGTTATTCTAGGTATGGACTGAATTCATGCTTGTTATGGCTCAGCTGATTGTAGAACTCGAGATGTAAGGTTCAAGTTTCCTGATGAGCCTGGTATAGAGTGGAGGACTAGTGCAGCAGTGCCTTAGGATCATTTTATTTTCTACCTTATGGCGAGAAAGTTAGTTTCCAAGGGCTGCATATATAACTTAGTGTGAGTTAATGACGTTAGTGTTGAGACACCACCTATTTAGTCAGTTTCAGTTGTGAATAAGTTTCTAGAGGTCTTTCCACAGGATCTTCCCGGAGTCCCTCCTGAGAGAGAAATAAATTTTGGCATAGATATTCTTCCTGATACTCAGCCTATTTCTATTCTTCCATATAGAATGGCTCCAGCTGAGTTATAAGAGTTAAAAGAGCAGTGGAGAGATCTTCTTGATAAAGGTTTCATTCGACCAAGTGTCACACCTTGGGGCGCTCCGATCTTATATGTGAGGAAGAAATATGGTTCTCTTAGGATATGCATAGATTACAGTCAGTTAAAAAAGTTACTATAAAGAATAAATATCCTCTTTCGAGAATTTATGATCTTTTCCATGAACTTCGGGGCGCCACTTGCTTTTCTAGGATAGACCTTAGATCTGGCTATCATCAATTGAGAGAAAGAGAAAGTGACATCCCAAAGATAGCATTCAGGACTCACTATGGTCATTATGAGTTTCCTATTAAGTCTTTTGGCTTGACTAGTGTTGCTGCAACGTTCGTGGATCTTATGAACAGAGTGTTTAAGCCTTATCTTGATATGCTTGTTATCGTATTCATTGATGACATTCTAATTTATTCAAGGAATGAGAAAGATCATGCTTGTCATCTCAAAATAGTCCTCAAAACTCTCAAAGATAGAGAATTATATGCCAAATTTTCCAAGTGTGAGTTTTGTCTTGAGTGTGTGGATTTCTTAGGATACATTGTATCAAGAGAAAGAATTCGAGTTAACACTCTGAAGATTGAGTCAGCGTAGAACTGGCCCAGACCCATATCTCCAATTGATATTAGGAGTTATTTATGATTTGCTTGTTATTATATGAGGTTTTTCGAGGGGTTTTCATCTATTTCCTCCCCCATTGACAAGGTTGACTTAGAAGAGAGCGAATTTTCAATGGTCTGAAGCTTGTGAGAAATGTTTTCAGGAATTAAAAATGCGGTTAACTACTACCCAGTGTTGACCTTACCGAAGGGTACACAAGGATTTGTGGTGAATTGTGAGGCGTACATAGTTGGATTGGGTTGTGTATTGATGCCGGATGGCAAAGTTATATGCCTCCCAACAACTTAAGATTCACAAGAACAATTACCCAACCGATGATCTAGAGTTGCCTACTATGGTGTTTGACTTGAAAATATGGCGTCACTATCTCTATGGTTTTCATGTTGAAGTGTTCACTGATCACAAAAGTTTTCAGTATGTATTTAGTGAGAAAGAGCTTAATCTCATACATAGAAGATGGTTAGAATTACTCAAAGATTATAACATGTGTATTCTCTATCACCTAGGTAAGGCTAATGTTGTTGTTGATTCTTTAAGTAGGTTATCTATGGGTAGTACTACCCATGTTGAGAAGGGCAACAAATAATTTGCCAGAGAAATATTTGTACAGACTTGCACGATTGGGAGTCCGATTGTTGGATTCTAATGAAGGTGGAGTTGTGGTGATGAAAGGGGATGAATTATCACTAGTGTCCGAAGTGAAAGAGAAACAAGACCAAGACCATGTTTCCTTGAATTGAAGACATGTGTTCATAAGCAGAAAGTGATGACTTTTGAACAAGGGGGAGATGAAGTGTTGAGGTATCAAGGTATATTGTGTGTACCAAAAGTGGATGAAATTCATGAGAGGATCATGGAGGAAGCTCATAGCTCTAGAAACTCTATGAATTGTGGTTCCCCAAAGATGTATCGTGAGTTGAGAGAAGTCTATTTCTGGAGTAGTATGAAGAGGTGTATTGTAGATTTCATTGCTAAATGCCCGAATTTCCAACAAGTCAAGATAGAGGACCGGTGGTATTACTTAGAACATAGATCTTTCGGAATGGAAATGGGAGATGATCGACATGGATATCATTACTTGTTTGGCGCAATCTCGCAAGCAACATGATTCGATTTGGGTGATTGTACATCGTATGACTAAATCAGCCCACTTTTTGTTAGTAAAACTACTTATGTAGCAGAAGATTATGCCAGACTATATATTCAAGAGATGGTCAGACTTCATGGAGTTCCTGTGTCCATCATTTCAGATAGAGGTTCACAATTCACCGTGCAACTTGGAAGTCTGCAAAAGGTTTGGGTTCAAAGGTGAATTTGAGTATTGCTTTCCATCCCCAGATTGATGGCCAAGCAGAGCGTACGAGTATGACTTTAGAGGATATGTTTATGTGATCAATTTCAAGGGTAATTGGGATGATCTCTTACCTCTCATAGAGTTTTTTTACGACAACAATTATCACTCTAGCATCCAGATGGCTCCTTATGAGGCACTTTATGGGAGAAGATGTAGATCTCTTGCTGGATGGTTTGAGGTTGGTGAAGCTAGGTCTATAGGACCATACTTGGTTCATTAAGCTATGGAGAAGGTGAAGATTATTCAAATGAGGTTGTAAACAGTGCAAAGTCGTCAGAAATCCTATACAGAAGTTAGGAGAAAAGATTTGGAGTTTGAGGTGGATGATTGGGTGTACTTGAAGGTTTCACCCATGAAGGGTGTTATGAGATTTGGTAAGAAGGGGAAGCTCAATCCCCAGTATAATGATCCTTATAGAATATCCAAGAGGACTGGAAATATACCCTATGAGTGGGAGCTACCACCAGAGTTAGTAGTAGTCCATCCAGTGTTCCACATTTCTATGTTGAAGAAGTGTATGGGTGATCCTTCACTCATTATACCTACTGAAAATATTGGTATTAAGGACAACCTATCTTATGAGGAGATACCCATTGAGATACTTGATCATCTGGTTCGCAAGTTGAGAATCAAGGAGGTAACATCATTCAAGGTCTTGTAGAGGAATCTGTTTATTGAGGAAGCTACTTGGGAGGCTTAGGAGGATGCAAAGAAGAGATACATACATTTCTTTCCTTCCAGAAAAATTCCAGACCAAGGTAATGACTGTTTGTAAAACACTCTTTAAATTGCTATGTTATGTTGTGTTAAATTGCATGCTGGATGTTTGAGTGGGGTGTTAGATGTTTCTAGCCTTAGTTCTACTTAGAGTGATCTCATTCGAGGACAAATGTTCTCAAAGGGGAGATATTGTAACACCTCCGTCTTGGAAAGAGATCATTTTACAAAGAACTAAATTGGAAAGGGCTAATTGGAAATTTGTACAAGTTACTCTTAAATTGTGAATTTTGGGCCAACTTCAAATGACCATAACTTTCAGTACATGATGAGTTAGGTGGCCCAAAATGTATCAAATGAAATATCTTTGATTCCTCTTTCCAACGCCACTGATTTTATTAAGTTTCACGTTTGAATGAGGGAGATATCCCTGTTTGAATTCAGCCTATCAGATTAAAGATATTTATCCGAATTAAGGAGGGGTATTTTGGTCTTTTCCATACCCCCACATAGCCTAAACGTTTAATCACCCTTTTAGGGGGTCTAAACTGATTGAAATCAATTTTAGTCATTCAAAATAAGCATTGGGGTTTTAGGGGAGTTCAACAAGAGAAAAGATAAAGGATTCAAGCGTTCGTTCAAGAAAATCAAGATTTCACCAAGAACAAGTGTTCTTAGAGGTATGTAAGCTTTCATAGTGATGAGTTTGTTCATCCTCACACCAATCATGTGATTTTCATCCATAATTTTGTTCTTGAGGTTGGTTGATTTGAATTCTTGAGAAATTTTGAGGTTTTAGCGTCATCTTGTACAATGGAGTCTTGATGAGTTCTTGAGGTGAGGGCCTTGCGAATGAGTATTGTTGTTGGTGGGTTTTGTGTGGATTTCTGTTGTGATTGTGTTAGGTTTATGATCCCAATGGAGTTTGAAGGAAATCGTTCGATTCTAGATGAGTTGAACTTTGGAATTGAGAAGAAAAAATCGTCAAAAATCTGGGCATCGGGGTGGGGCGGCACGCCACCACTACGTCTGAACTTCTTCCTAACAGGTAGGGGCCCGGCGCGGCGCACCACTCTGTGCACTCAAACTACTGTTCTAAAGTTATGGGGTAGACGCCCCGCGCCACTTAGTGCGGCAGGGATGCCAGGTCCCCTACCCATACATTCTTCTTTCTGTAAGAGTTCCATTGAATCACACCTATGTTATCTTCTTAATTTCAACACTTAAAATCTTCATCAAAATCTGAGATATCCTATTTATCCAAGTCATAACTCTTGAATTCACATTTTAAATTCAAGAAAAGATTAAGAGTATAGTTCGAGTAAAGTCTTTCAGGTACTTTGAGAAGTTTTTTACTATCTTTTAAAACTTGAGTACTTGAGCATGAGGATGATGAGAGTTGAGTTCATTTTTTCTAAATGAATATAAGGGAACTAAGTATTCCTAATAATAAATGTTTTACATTTAAAATAAAAGGAAACCTTGATTTTCGAATAAGTACATGAAGAGTGTTTGAGCATAATCTCTTTTAAGAGAATCCCTTTTTAGTAATAATCTCAATGTTTGAGGATGAGGAAGTGTTTTTAAAAATATGAGCATGAGTTATATTATTGGGAGTAGTATTGAGCACCGATACGGGGACGAGTTCAAACAACTCAAATGTCACGACCCAGGGGTACCCCGTAGATGTAACATGGCGTATAGAACCCCGAAGGACTCCATACAAGCCACTTAGTTCTCATAACATAAGCAATAGAACAATAAGAGTACAAACACATTTCAAGTCCAAAATTTTCATAAAAGAAAGTGGAAGTCTAGACACTTAGTCTCAATTTAGCCATCTATTACAATATTTGAATGAAATAGGGCCTAGCCCATACAACATGTCCAAAAAGGGAAAGTACATCAAAGGAAAAAGTCATCCTCGAACCATGAGGACTCACCAACAAGCTCGGAAGATAGTCAAGTCCAAGGACTAGCCACTAGAATGATCACCTTGAGAACCGAACCCTACACTTGGGGAAAAATGTAGGAAAAGTAGGCGTTAGTACAAAAATGCACGAAGTATGATATCCATGCACAAAAACATTGAAACCATGCTAAAAGGGACATTTCATTTGAAAGCATACCCTTTACCAAGTTAAAGCATCATTATGAAGATAGTAGAAAAGCATAAGTCAAAAGCATAGTCAATACATTGATCATCATAACCTAAGAAAACACTTCATAAATACCCTCAAAGCATACTTTGCAATGCATGAACAAGACCCCATAAATCTCACCCATACTAAATAGCCCTCTTTTGGCCAACATTCATATTCATCACCTTTTAGCCCTTGAAAAATCATATAAGAGCTTCTTGAATAACCATAGTCCAGAATTTATATTCGTATTCTTGTTGTTGTGGGAATAATCCTTGACCGACATGAGACCATGTGAGCTATACATGGACCCACGGTGTTACCCACACTAAAAAGAGGTGTCCTACTTGCCTAAGGTAGAACCATACTCTTAGCTTAAGTGGATCCACTACCTAAATAACCTATGGGGGCAAATAGTTTATGGGATAAGAAGATTTCTACTAGAAACCTTGAATCAACTAGTGTAAAAGGTCTGAATCTCATGAGACATACTTTGGGAACACAGACTCAACTAGTGTAAAAGGTCCCATTGGGAAGCTGGACTTAGCTAGTGTAAAAGCTTCCATCTAATATTCAATATCCAATCGATAGTAAGCATTACTTCCCACATAATACATATTAAGTCATAACTTGATTCATTAAGATAGCTCACTAGATCATGCGTGAGAATAACCTTTCACCGTCCATGTCTACATATAGATTTAATAGATGAGAAAGCCTTTCAACCTTACAATCTTCATATTAAGAGAAAACATTTCAGATCATATCATATTCTTGCATAAGTGTGTATATTAGAATATCCTTTCAACATCACAACAACTAGATCACAATCATAGACACTTCACTCTCAAAGTGTTCTTAAAGCATATACAAAACTTTATAAAACATGCATAATATCATGATTTGACCTTTCAAGGGTCAAAGAACATATCAAATCAACACAACTAGAATTCACTACATTATACATGGATATCAACATAATTCAAGTAACCCAATCACTACATGCATAATCTCATAACATTATTCTTTCATCAACAAACCCACTCGCAATATCATAATTGGGAAATATGGGGATTTCATGGGTTCTTAGGGATTTAAAAATTAAAACCTTAAGGAATCATCAATTCATACATAATATAAAATAATTCAAGCATTAGAATCATTTTTGAAAGGAACCCATAACTTTTGAATCATACCATAGCTTTTGGGGATTTCTATCTTTGAAATTGGGATTTTGAAGGGGCTCCATGGATGAATTATATCCACGCATGAAGAGCTACCATACCTTGATCACAAAGCCCTATGAATTTGGTGTGAAGAACCTTGCTCCTTGAACCCTAGCTCAAACTTCTTCTTTCTTGTTCCTTGAGTTTTCTAGAGATAGAATTTTTGGTAAGGATGAACTTTTAGGAATTGATTTGGGTTTTAGAAAAAATGAGATGAATGACTTAATTTAGTGGTCTAAAATCCTTATATATGTGGTCTAATTTAGGCTAAAACGACATCACTTTATATTAATTGAAACTGGAAAACCCCAAAGTGCACCTAAACTTAACCCCCAAAACTGCCCCCAGGTCACCATCCATGAGACCACGTTGTTGGGCTGTGGATGGAACAATGGACCGTCCTGGTCAAGCGTAGTTTGGTGACAGAGAGTTGGCAACTTGGGGCTTCAACCACGACTGTCCACCCACGGAGCGTGGGTCTTGCTGTGGTTCACTGCTTCTGGGCAGTTCCCAGAGGTCCTCCTCAAGGGCCCATGGTTGGTCCTTGAGGGGTCGTACCTTGATGTTCTAACATGAAACCCTCTATTTTAAATACGAGGAATTACATCCATGACTCTATCCCTCACATTACTCTCTAGTTTAGCCTACTAATTTCTGAGGTGTTACAATATCTCCCTCTTGGAAACATGCGTCCTCAAATGACGATCTAGACACCCTACGGAAGTAAAGACTCAAGACTAGCAGCCCATCATGCATGCAACATCAAAAAATGCACAATTCAAAGAAGGAAACATCAACTATAACTCAAACATAAACAATGCATAACAAGGAAGTAGGAACTACATCTAACAACCCATTATGCATGAAAACTCAACATTTCTCATAATTATAGGAGGAACTACCTTCTCCAAACTAAAAGCATGCTCAACACAACGTCAAAGAGCACTTAAGCAATATACTTCCAAAAAGCACAACTAAGCATGTTCAATAATTCATCTCGTGAAGCATATAGGCAACTCTTTACTCAATGCACAACAACATGAGGAAAATTAATCATAAAAACTCACTTTCTTACTAAACATTAGTTTCTCAAGAACATGCATAACATAAAGAAATCATGTAAAAACACATATAACACACATAACTCCCACAACAAGAAAACTTCAAGAGGAACTACTTACCTCGAGCTGGAATAGGAGTAGAAGGAAAGAGATGAGGATATCGGGACTTCATATCGGCCTCGGCCTCTCAAATAGCACCCTCAACTAAGTGATTTATCCATAAAACCTTCATGGAATCTATTTCCTTGTTTCTCAATCTCTTGACTTGCAGGTCTAGGATCTCTACCAGAACCTCTTCACATGAAAGACTTTCGTCAATAGCCAACCCTTCTAGGGGAATTATGGATGCCGGATCTCCAATACATTTTTTAAGCATAGAAACATAAAATACTGGATGAACCGGAGCCAACTCATTTGGCAAATCCAACTCATAGGCAACCTTCCCAATACATTTCCAAATTTGGTATGGGCCTACATACCGGGGACTAAGTTTCTCTTTCTTGCCAAATCTCATCATACCCTTCATGGGTGAGGTTTTAAAATAAACCCAATTGTTAACCTCAAATTCTAGAGCCCCTCTTCTCACATTAGCATAATTTTTTTGCCTACTTTGAGTCGTCCTCAACCTCCCTCTAATGATTCAGACCATCTCAATGGCCTAATAAACCAATTCGGGATCAATTAGAGCAATTTCACCCACCTCAAACAATCCAACTAGAGACCTACATCTCCTACCATACAAGTCTTCAGAAGGAGCCATACTGATACTTGAGTGATAACTAATATTGTAGGCAAACTATATTATTGGCAAGTGATCATCTCAATTACCTTTGAATTCTACTACACTTGCCTTTAACATATCTTCCAATGTTTGGATGGTACGCTCCGCTTGCCCATCGATTTGGGGATGAAAAGTCGTGCTAAGCTTAACTTTAGTGCCAAGACCTTTTTAGAATGACTTCAAAAAGTGATAAGTGAATTGAGTACCCCGATCGGAAATAATAGATAGTGGAACTCCATGCATTTTCACTATTTCACTTATATAGAACTTAGCATAGTCTTCCACCGAAAAAGAAGCCTTAACGGGAATAAAGTGAGAAGATTTTGTCATCCGATCTATAATGACCCAAATAGAATCATGTTGTCTCCGGGTGTGAGGAAAAATAACAATAAAGTCCATGTTTACATCTTCCCACTTCCAAGTGGGAATATCTATATCTTGGGATAAGACTCCCGATGTTTGATGCTCAACATTAACTTGTTGACAATTAGAACATTTGGCCACAAATCCCGCAATATCTTTCTTCATCCCATTCCACCAATAGACTTCCCGTAGATCACAATACATCTTGGTGGCTCCTTGGTGAATAGAATACCGAGAACTATGGGCTTCCTCTAACAACAATTCCCTCAAACCATCAACATTCAGAACACATAACCAACGTTGATACGTAAGCATCCCATCTCTCCCTTAGGAGAAAGCCTCAATGGACTTCTTAAGTACCGCCTCTTTCAACTCAATTAATAAAGGATCAAGACATTGCTTAGACTTCACATCTATCACAAAGGATGATTTGGAACCATTATGGACCATGACACCACCCTTGGTGGAACCACTAGTTGAATACCTAGTCGGTCCAACCTATGCACATCGCGAACCAACTCTTTCTTTTCATCCTCTACATGAGCCACACTACCCATCGACAACCGGCTAAGAGCATCTGCTACCACATTAGCTTTACCGGGGTGATAAAGGACACTCATATGATAATCCTTCAAGAGTTCTAGCCACTTTCTTTGGCGAAAATTCAAGTCCTTTTGACTAAACACATATTGTAGACTCTTATGATCGGTGAAAACATCCACATGGACCCCATACAAATAATGCCTCCATATTTTTAAGGTAAACAGAACCGCCGCTAACTCAAGATCATGGGCAGGATAATTCTTCTAATGAACTTTAAGTTGCCTTGAAGCATAGGCAATCACTTTACCATTTTGCATAATCACACATCCCAACCAAACTCTAGAGGCATCACAATACACCATAAAACCATCAGTACCTTCCGGTAAGGTCAACATCGGAGCGAAATTAAGTCTATCTTTCAACTCTTGGAAACTTTTCTCACAAGCTTCTGACCACACAAACTTAGCATTTTTTTGAGTCAAAGGAGAAGCAATGGAAGAAAATCCCTCAACAAACCTTCTGTAGTAACCGGCCAAACCCAAAAAACTTCTAATGTCTGAAGGAGTTAGAGGTCTAGGCCAACTCTTGAACGCATCCGTATTATTAGGATCTACCTCAATCCCCTTGCTTGACACAATATGACCAAGCAAAGCTACGGACCTTAACCAAAATTCACACTTGCTAAACATCATGAAAAGTTGTTGGTCCTTAAGAACTTGCAACACAATTCTTAAATGGTCCACATGTTCATTCTCAGTCCTTGAATAGATCAAAATATCATCGATAAACACAATTACAAACATATCAAGGGATTGTCTAAACACCCTATTCATCAAATCCATAAATGTCGCCGGAGAATTAGTCAACTGAAACAACATAACCAAAAACTCAAAATGACCATACCAGTTTCAAAAAGTCGTCTTGGGAATATCAACCCCTCTCTCCCTTAATTGGTGATAACCCAAACGAAGATCAAACTTGGAGAAATAACTAACCCCTTGATGTTTGTCAAATAAATCATCAATTCTTGGACGAGGATACTTGTTCTTAATGGTTACTTTATTCAATTAACGATATTCAATGCACATTCGAAGAAACCCATCTTTCTTTCTAACAAACAACACCCAAGCACCCTATGGAGAGATACTCGGTCGGATGAAATCCTTATCTAAAAAATCCTTTAGTTGCTCCTTTAACTCATTTAACTCGGCTGGAGCCATTCTATAAGGAATAATAGAGATAGGATGCATATCCGTAAGAAGGTCTATACCAAAATCTATTTCCCTCTCAGGAGGAATACTGGGCAAATCATCGGGGAAAACATCTGTGAAATAATTCACCATGAGAACCAACTCAAGAGAAGGGGTTTCAAAATCTACATCCCTCACCCTAACAACATGGTAAAAGAAACCTTTCGAGATCATATTTCTAGATTTAAGGTAGGACACAAATTGACCCTTAAGCATATCATTTTCCCCTTTCCTCTCTAAGATAGGCTAATTCGGAAATTGGAATCTAACCACCCGCATTCAACAATCAATAGAGGGATAACATGCATGCAACCAATCCATACCAATAATCACATCAAAGTCTAACATGTCAAGCTCTACTAAGTCAAAAAGACTAACTCTATGGGATTAAAAAACAAGACATCTTCTATAAACCCTCTTAGACACCACAGAATCACCAACAGGAGTAGAGACAGAAAAAGATTCTAATAACACTTCCGGAGGAACATCAAACCTCATGGCCACATAAGGCGGCATAAAAGATAAAGTAGCACCGAGATCCAACAAGGCATACACATCAATAAGAAAGACTTTTAACATACTGGTCACTATATTTGGGGAGCTCTCTTGGTCACCTCGGGTTTGGAGAGCATAGAAATGGTTTTGCTTTGGAGTATTGGAGTTTGAACCGCTATGAGGTGGTTACTTGCCCTCTCTTCCTTGAACCTTGAGAATCGGACAATCTCTCATCTTGTGACCACTCTTTCCACAATCAAAGCAACAATCCGTGCCAACTAGGCACTTACCATCATGCTTACTTCCACACTTTGCACAAATAGTCTTAGTCACTTAAGAGCCACTACTATTACCTCCTTGAGGTTTAGGGTTATACAACCTATCCTTGTTAACCTTTCGGGGAGCTCTAGAAGATCTTGGTTGGAAAACCTTTGTCTAAACCTTGGTCAACCTTGTCCATTGGACCTAGTATTGGAGAAGTTCCCATCACCGGTCCTAGCTCTTTTCACATCCCTATTCTTTTCTTTGAGTTTTTATTCCTCAATTTGTTGGTCATACACCATGATACGTGAGATGTCTATATCATGGAGGAGCATTGTCGTATGACACTTTTTTCAACCAAGTCGGACACACCGACATAAACCTACTCATCTTAGCCCTTGAGTCCGCCACCATAGTTGGAGCATATTTGGAGAGTTGGGTGAACTTTAGAGCATACTCCTTAACACTTATACTTCCTTGATGAAGGTTGATGAACTATTGTACCTTTGCCTCCCTCAACTCGAGGGGGAAGGACCTATCATGAACTGTCGATTTAAACAATTCCCATTCTATCGGGCCTACTCCTACGGGTCTCTCTCCTTTCCACCTATCATACCACACTTGAACAACATCTTTTAGTTGGTAGGCGGCGAACTCCGCCTTCTTTTTCGGAGACACCACCATAATAACAAGTATTTTATAAATCTCGTCGATAAACCTTGGAGGATCCTCTTCCACTTTGGAGCCAAGAAATTCCAGAGGGTTCATTCGTGCAAAATCCCTCACTCTTGAAGCAACCGAATTCACATTAAGATTCTCCAGAGCTACAACCTCTCTTCTGGCTTGAGCTATCACGGCTTGAGCGAATATTTGGATAGCCAACCTAAACTCTGCATGGGTCACATTCTAAACCAAAGGATCTATCGGATCTTGATGACCTTAAGGAGAAGCTCCTTGTTCCACATTGTCACCCTCCATCCTTCTAGCATTATCCCTTCTAGTATTCATATCCTAAAAAACATAGGGGGAGGATTAGGAGAGATATCTTATAGAGTTAAACTTTATGGCACGACTTAGAGTAATGAAAGAGTGAAGTTTCCTAATCATCTTGTAGCCTCTCATTCATAAATGTGGCTCACTTCACACTTGTGAACAAGACTCTACCAGACATGTCTTATGAGACATCATCTTAGGATCATTCTAAACCTTGTGCTCTAATTACCAAGTTTGTCACAACCCAGGGGTATCCCCTACATTCAACATGGCGTATAGAACCCCGAAGGACTCCATATAGGCCACTTAGTTCTCATAACATAAGCAATAGACCAATAAGAGTAAAAACATATTTCAAGTCCAAAATTGTCATAACAGAAAGCAAAAGTCTAGACACTTATTCTCAATACAACCATATATTAAAATCTTTGAATGAAATAGGGCCTATACCATACAACATGTCCGAAAAGGGAAAGTACATGAAAGAAACTACATCAAAGGAAAAGGTCATCCTCGATCCATGAGGACTCACGAACAAACTCAGAAGATAGTCAAGTCCAAGCACTAGCCACTAGAATGATCACCTCGAGAATCGGACCCTACACTTGGGAAAAAATGTAGGAAAAGTAGGCGTTAGTACAAAAATGCACTAAGTATAATATCCATGCATAACAACATTGAAAACCTGCTAAAAGGGACATTTCATTTGAAAGCATGCCATTTACCAAGTTAAAACATCATTATGAAGATAGTAGAAAAACATAAGTCAAAAACATAGTCAATACATTGATCATCATAACCTACAAAAACACTTCATAAATACCTTCAAAGCATACCTGTGCAATGCATGAATAAGACCCCATAAATTTTACCCATGCTAAGTAAACCTCTTTAGACCAAAATTCATATTCATCACCTTTAAGACCTTGAAAACTCATATAAAAGCTTCTTGGTTAACCATAGTTCATAATTAATATTCTTATTATTGTTGTTGTGGGAATAAGCCTTAACCGACATTAGACCATGTGAGCTATACATGGACCCCCGGTGTTATCCACACCGAAAAGGGGTGTCCTACTTGCCTAAGGTAGAACCATACTCTTAGCTTAGGTGGATCCACTTGCTAAATAACCTATGGGGGCACATATTTTTTGGGATAAAGAGATTTCTACTAGAAACCAGGACTCAACTAGTATAGAAGGTCTCCATCTCATGAGACATACTTTGGGAACCCGGACTCAACTAGTGTAAAAGGTCCCATTGGGAAGCATGACTCAACTAGATTAAAAGCTTACAACTCATACTCAATATCCACTCGGTGCTAAGCATTACTTCCCACGGAATACATATTAAGACATAACTTGATTCATTAAGATAGCTCATTAGATCATGTGTGAGAATAACCTTGCACCGTCCATGCCTGCATATTAATTCAATACGTGAGAAAGCCTTTCAACCTTAGATTTTTCTTATTGTCAGAAAACCTTTCACATCATATCATATTCTTGCATGAGTGTGTATATGAGAATACCCTTTCAACAACACAATAACTAGATCATAATCAAAGACACTTCACTCTCAAAGTGTTCTTAGAGCATATAAAAAACTTCATTAAACATGCATAATGTCACAATTTGCCCTTTCAAGGGTCAAACTTCATATCAAATCAACACATCTAGAATTCACTATATTAGACATGGATATCAACATAATTCAAGTAACCCAATCACTACATGCATAATCTCATAACATTCTTTTTTCATCAACAAACCCACATCGCAAGATCATAAGTGGGAAATTTGGAGATTTCATAAGTTCTTGGGGACTTCAACATAAAAACCTTAAGGAATCATAAATTCATACATAATATAAAATAAGTCAAGCATTAGAATCATTTTTGAAAGGAACCCATGACTTAGGAATCAAACCCTAGTTTTTGGCGATTTTTATCATTGAAATTGGGATTTTGATGGGGCTCCAAGAATAAAGTGCTACCATACCCTGATCACAAAGTCCTATGAATTTGGTGTCAAGAACCTTGCACTTTGAACCCTAGCTCCAACTTCCTTCTTCTTCTTCGTTGAGTTTTCTAGAGAGAGAATTTTAGTAAGGATGAACTTTTAGGAATTGATTTGGATTTTAGAAATAATGAGATGAATGAATTAATTTAGTGGTGTAAAATCCTTATATAGTTGGTCTAAATTAGGCTAAAACAACATCACTTAATATTAATTAAAACCGGAAAACCCCAAAGTTCCCCTAAACTTAACCCCCAAAACTGCCCCCAGGTCACCATCCACAAGACCACGTTGACGGCACAAGGATGAAACTACGGACCATCCTGGTCAAGCATGGTTTGATGACTGAGAGTTGACAACCTGGGGCTTCAACCACGACTATCCACCACGGGGCATGTGTCCTGCCGTGGTTCACTCCTTTTGGGTAGTTTGCAGAGGTCCTTCTTAAGGGCCCATGGTTGGTCCTTGAGGGGTCGTACCTTGATGTTCTAACACGAAACCCTCTATTTTAAGTACGAGGAGTTACATCCATGACTCTAATCCTCACGTTAAGCTCTAGTTTAGCCTACCAATTTCCGTGGTTTTATAATAAAGTCCTCATAAACCATGTATGCCAACATGGGTAAAGGGTCATACTTTTTAGATGATTCCTTATTGATTTTAAGAATTTCTTAGTGGATCCACTTAGTTGAGGATATCTTAAACTTTGGCAAGGTATAGGAAAGTTCTGGCAACGTGAGCGAGACGTTGTATCATCACATTCCCCGTAGTAATGGTTGTGAGTTAGAGAATCTCCCAATTAAGAGTAAAATAGTTATTATTGTGTTTTTAAATACATTGAGTTATTATCTACTGGTTTATAAGATTTATTTATAATGCATCTTTATTGTTTCGTTTATATTGAACTAAGTTGTGTATTTCTGAGTTTGAGTATCTTTGAATACCCTTGAATTGAGTTGAGATAAGGTGATTATACTCTTCTTTTTTATTAGTTCAAGCTTATGTCTGTGCTTTAGAGTTCCCCTTGCATGCTCGTACATTCCATGTAGTGACGCCATTTGGACTGCATCATTTCATAATGCAGATATAGGAGTCCAGAGTCATCAACAGGCACACCATTGATACCACTTCCACTTCCAGAGTTTCTTTGGTGGGCCTCCTTTATTTTGGAAGATTAAAATTTACTTTTAAATTTTATTAGGATGTCATGGGTCTTGTCCCAATGTCCATCATAGTCATTAGAGGTTTCAGTAGTGTTTCGAGGAGTCTTTTCCATTTCTATTGTTAAATGTTTAAGACTTGAGTTCCCTCTTTTGGCCAATAGAATGTTTTTTTGAATATTCTAAGTTATTTATATTGATAATTTTGAGTTAATCTTTGCAAATTAAAGCCATATATTGTTGAGTAAGTCTTTCACTAAGTATTGAGCCAGGCCAAGGGTTCGCTTAGGACCTGAAATGGTTCTCGAGTGCCAGTTACTCCCAAGGTGCAGGCTCTGGGCGTGACATTAGGAAGACAGGAATAAAGTCTATCATGAACAATTCTATAGATAATCTTAATGATGGAAATACTTAAACTAATAGGTCTCAAATCTGAAAAAGATAAAATATTTTCTTTTTAAGGAATGAGCACCAAGTTAGTCCTTTGATGTTCACTACGCCTTGGACTCTCTTCATTAGGTACATTCTCTTTTGGTTCTTCTCAAGGTCGTTTAGACCATTCACTAGATAATTTTAGTCTAGTTTTATATAGATAGATATGTTCAAAGAATTCAGTGTTATCTAATTCCATTACAATATTGTTATTAATATCTGCATGTTTGGACTTATGAAAAAAATCACACACCTTACTATTTCTGGCATGTCCAATAAATGTACAGTCCACTGTCTTAGGACCTATTTTGACCCTTTTAGGTATAGGAACTTGGAATTTGGCTAGATACCCCACACTTTGAAATATCTCAAGTTGGATTTTTTTACCTTTCCATTTCTCATATGGAATAGCATATGTCTTGTTGTGAGGCACTCTATTAAGTACTCGATTTGTTGCAAGGATAGATCCCCCCCTAAACATTTTTTGGTAAACCTGAACTTAGAAGTAAGACATTCATCATTTCTTTTGAAGTTCAGTTTTTCCTTTCCACAATTCTATTAAACTGAGGAGAGTAAGGAGCATTTGTTTAATGGATGATTCCATTTTCCAAACATATTTCTTCAAACAGAGATTCATATTCTCCACCTTTATCATTTCTACTCATATTTATCTTTTTATCGAACTAATTTTCAACCTTAGTTTTATATTGACTAAATGCATCTATTGCTTCATCTTTACCATTTAACAAATAGACGTCAGAATATCTAATGCAAACATCAATAAAAGTTATGAAATACTTTTCCCACCACGAGATGTTGTTGACTTCATGTCACAAATGTCAGTGTGAATCGATTCTAAGGGGTATGAATTCCTTTTAACAGATTTATAAGGATGCTTAGCATACTTAGATTCAATATTTACTTGACATGTTGATTCATTGCACTTAAAGTTAGGCAAAATATTTAAGATAATTAGTTTTTGCCAGTTTTGTAATTGACATGTCCCAAATGTTCATGTCATAAATAGTTTGACTCAAGCAACTAACAAGAAGCAAAATCTTTAATTATATCAACTTCAATCACATTTAGTTTGAAGAGGCCCTCAGTGAGGTAACCTTTTCCTACATACATTTCATTCTTACTCACTACAACGTTATCATAAACAAATACACATTTAATCTATTCTTGGTCAGAAATGGTACATAAACTAAGTTCTTTTGTGATTTGAAAACATATAAGACTCTGTTTAACGTCACCACCTTGCCTAAGATCATCTTTAAGTTGATCGTGTCAACTTCTTTAACCTTTGCACGAACGGAGTTAGCTGTGAACAACTTCTCATATTTTAAGGGTGGAGCATATGATACAAATAATTCTTTGTAACACCCCATTTCCGAAAAAGGGAAATAAACCAAATCTTGAGAAGTTGCAGGTGCCAGGAACAACAGAGGCCAACCTTGGTCCATGGGCTGAACTACGGACCATAGGAGGGTCTGAGGGTTGGCCACCCTGCCAAGTGACTTGAGGTCCAGGACAACGGTTCGACCTATGGACTGTAAGTTAGACCACGGTCTGTGGTAAGGGTCTGTGGTTCGATGGTCAGAAATCAGGTTTCTGATGACCAACCACAGTATGTGGTAAGGGTCCGTGGTTTGATGGCTAGAAATCAGGTTTCTGATGACTAACCACGGTCCACCAGGATGGGTTGTGGGTCAAACCACGGTTCGTCGACTGGGTCCGCTGGTGGTCAGTTGTCTGTTAAGTTCAGAGGTAGTTGGGTCTTTTCCTAATTAATTAGTTCCTATACTACATCATTTTACCCTTTACTAAGACCCCTATATAAGATTTTTCAACACCTAAATTAACCAATTCACTTCATTCTTCCAAATTCATAAAAGAAAACCAAATCTCCTCTCCAAATATTTCTCTCTCTAGAAACTTGAAGAAGAAGATTCAACATAGGGTTTCAAGTCAAGGTATAAATTCCTTCATTGAAGGCTAGCTTTTGGATTCAAGGTATGGTAGTTTTCATCCATGGATTCTTTCCATTCATGGAATTCCTAAATTCCACTATTTTTAAAGGTAAAATTCCCCAATTAAGTTAGGCTTTTCTTCAATTATCATGGGATCTTTACTTTATTGATTTAAATGATTAGATCATGATCTCTTCTGCATGAATGGATAAAATATGATGATTTCCCCATGAACCCATGTAATCCCTATATTTTCAAGTTATGAATCATATGATATGGGATTTTGATCTTCAAGGAAGAGTTTTATGAAATTAAGTATGTATTGCAAGCTTTACATGTATTTATGATGAAATCCATATCTAACACATGTTTTCCAAGCATTGATTATTGAAAGTGTTTTTTGAACCTCAAGAGGTAAATTATAGACTTATGCATTTTCCTATTAAATTTATTTAAATGTTTAAAGGTTGATTTGAGAGTAAAGTACCAATGATGATGTTGTGTTGTAAAAGGCTATTCTCATAAACACAAACTAGCATGATTTGAAAGGTTTTCTCACATAGAAAGGATTCTTAGGTTGAAATGCTTTCTCACCTAATTAAAGAGTAAGAGTTTTCCTAATGAACTAGCTTGACTTGCTTATCCAAGATCACCTTTCCATGATTAATGAAGTCAAGTAAGAAATGACTATTACATGGGATTTATGCTTAGCACTAAGTGGATATTGATGATGGGATGTAAGCTCTCCCGTTAGTAGAGGTTGGGTTTCTAGAAGCAATCTCATGAGATGGAAGCTCCCCCCGTTAGTAGAGGCCATGTTTCTAGTAGAAATCTCCTTATCCCTTAACTATGTTACCCCATTGGTATATTAGCTAGTGGATCCACTTAGGCTAGAAGATCATGACTCTACCTTGTCAAGTAGGACAACCCTTTTCGGTGTGGGAGACACCGGATGATCATGTTATAGCTCACATGGCTGTATGTCGGTTAAAGATAATTCCCCACAAGTAATAATGAACTAAGTTTACTTCAAGTAGTATCACATATGAGTTCAAAGGTTTTAAAGGTGAAGTTAGCTTGCATTGACCATGATTTTATGACTTATGTTTACTAACTCTCTTCTATCATGGTTTAGCTTGGTCATTTGAATGTCATGAAGTGAAAATTCCTTTTTAGCATGATTTAATTATTATATGCATGTCTATCATACTTGGAACATTTTTTTGTACTAATGCATACTCTTGGCTACATTTCCCCAAATGTAAGGTCCAACAGTCTGGGTTGTTGCTTCCATTGCACACGCAAGTGTACGCAGTCGCGCAAGTAATATAGTGGCTCTTGAAAGAACAATATTATTGAACCTAAAGGACTTGTCAATTAAATATCTACTAAATTATACTAGTCTAATTATTTATTAAAGAGTGCCAAAAGAAAATAATGCTAGAATAAAATAATAAAATTACTTAGAGTGATTTGAAAAATTTCAGGGTTGCAGCATGCGTTGGACTTCATGTATTGTATTTCAGGCAATGAACTAATTTCAATTATCAATTTACTGATTTACATGGTTAATTGTATGAGTCGAGTCTCTCGACCTCTAGTCGCCTACTCCAGTTAGATGTTTAACTACATCATTGAGCGGGGATTGCGGGCCTAACTGGCGAGCATTTATATTTCATCGTGTTTCGTAACCATGCAAGTTGTTCATCCGGGTGTCACTCGTGAACACACATCAACTCAATGGATGATCGAGCTTTCTATATTTTTTGGTCTATCTACCCTCTCCTCTCTCAATTTTAAGAATAGACAATAGATTTATTTCTATGGTGATAAGTCATGAAATACTAAAACTAGATTATAAATGTAACTTATAATGATAACCAAGAATTAATTCAAAAAGCCATCAGTAATCAACATTCAATCTGTAGCTACAGCCCCAGAACAAGGGCCTTTAGTCACTAATGATAAGAAAAGAAAGAAGAAGAAAAAAACCCTAAAAAGTATTGACGACTTTATACTCAATGCCCTCTAATTAATTTCCCCCAAATAATTATTTCTATGAACTATTTATAGATGTACAAAACCCTAAATAAAATAACAGAATCCAAAAACAAATTGGAAACCAAACCCAAAAGGAATTAGTTTCCTAGTTGTACGCGTGCTTCTGCTGGAAAGTTTCACTGCTGAACAATTGATGTCGGTGCCTTGATGTCTGCCACGTGGCACAATAGTTCAATCTTCAATTTGCCAATTCACAATGTGCACTTTTGCCGCATATAAGTTTCATATATTATTATATTCAATTTAATCCATTAAGCTGCCTGCTTAATTTCCTTCTATAATCTTTCATATTTAATTAGTTATATCTCCAAACTTCTTCAATTTTATCCCAATTTATTCCTACAACTAAACTACACTACTTAGCACAATCCATAATATTCATGCTATAAAAGGGCAAATATAAATAATAAATTTGAGGCAAATAATGATAATAAAATATATTTTTGGCATCGCATCAACACCCCACACTTAAACTTTTGCTCGTCCTCGAGCACGCATTAAATCTCATCTCAAATAAATAAAAATAGGAATGTCATCACTTTGGTTAATACAAACAATTAAGCCACATACCAATTTTAAAATGTCAAGTACAATTCTCGCTTATTATGCAAGACATCCAAATAAACAACAAACCTTTAACCTCCTAACCTCAATGAAAGACTTTCAACTTATCATATTTAAGCTTGCTTACCTACTCTCATCAAAGAAAGTTAATAAAATCACCTATCTTTCATTAGACAAGTGCCCTCACAAAAAGAAATAGTTCACACACTCAATTCAAAAGATTAAATACAAATTAAGAACTTAGAATCAAAGATCAACTCACACTCAGAATTAAAAATTCACATGTATGTACAAAAAACCATAAGCTTGTCCATTATGTACATCTCCACTACTTCATCATGCTTGAATAGAATCAAATAGGACTTTAACGGGTTGTAATGTAGGCTAGGGAACGGTTAGGAAAACTATATAATAGTGACTTACACTTCCTTAAGCACTTTGCACTTTAAGACTTTATCATCTATTATTTTTTTCTCTTTATTTTCGGCCCTCTCTTCAACAAGTAATTCTCATCATCTCAAGAATGCTTCAATCCTTTTTTTTTCATGTCACATATTTTTGTTCTTCTCTTTTTTTTTCATGTCACATTCATTCAAAGAGGGCTTATTAAACACTTTGTAGCTATCATTGATTACCTTTTCACTCAACCATTCCTTTTTCTCAGAATTGATAATTAGAATAAGACTATGCTATAATGCTCAAGGATGAAAGGTGCAAAAACTAGGGATTCAACAAAATAGTTTAGGACAAAATATAGCTACCAACAAAAGGCTACAGACTCAAAAAGGCTGACTAGTGATGTAATATCTGAAAAGGCTATAACTTATCAGACACATAAAAGGAAAGCCTATTATCATCTCCTAAACAAAGCAACACTTTTTATTTCGCTTCAATTACATGTAGGGCAAGTTCTAGACTAAGATGCAAAATATGGAATAAACAAATTCTCACCACACATGAAACAAATATCAATCAAGATGGATCAATTCCACTTCTAAGAGATACAAGATCATAACAAACTACAAAATTAAATAAGCTATATACAAAGTCACAACCATGAGCTTAGGTGTCGAAGAGTCAGCAATTCCCATCCTAAAAAGAGAAAAGACTCAATAAAAACAGTAAAAACTAGGAATTCATTTCTCCACCCCACACTTAAAAAGGATGTTATGTCCCCAAAGTATCAAATAAAATTTAAAACAAGGGTTAGGAAAACTGCCTGAGGCCTTTAGGCCTAGCTAGTAGCACGTTCTCTTAATTTTTATCAAGGGTCATCACCCCACACTTAAGCTCAAACGTGCTCCTTTGCTTCAATGTCTTGGGTACTCAGAGTACCCATAATCTGCAAAATCAACAAAAAAATGATAATAAAAAAATAAAATAAGAAGATAAACTATAAATTGGATAGCCTTCCAATAAGCGTCTAATTTAACTTCGCGGCACGACACAAGTAAATTCACTACATTCTTACCACATTGAACTTATGAATTGTACCCCTAACTTTGCATATATTTTTCTAGTCCTCTCAAGGGGAGGTGGTATAAAGATAAAGGAACCAAGTAATATATGTCGCATTTTGCACTTCTTGGCCATTAGGTGAGGAATGTCGTTTTCTCTACATGGACTAAAAACTTTTGAATGTAAGGACCTTGTTCCTCATCTATACACTCGTCCATTAGTTCAGATGATATAGGAAAGTGTTTTGAATGAGATTCAAGTTGCCTCAACTCCAAAGCGACATTTTTTACAACTTTCTCACTTATGTATTCTTTCTCAACATCTATATTAAGGAATAAGTTATATTTGAATGGGTGGAATTCCTCTTTTTTTCTCCACTAGTTGGTCGTCATCCACGACAATTGGTAATTGGGCTTCAGACGCCTCAATCTTTTTATTCAAGTCAGCCTCCAAGTCATGAATATATGAACCAAATTGATCTATTTCTTGTGTGAGCTAAACTCTTCCTTCAATTAGTTGGGTTCTCATGTATATCAGACCATCACGGATAGACTCTTGAAACTTTAGAAGTTGAGTTTGTTCTTGTAGCCATGTCAGGCTCAGTATCTCTGTCTCTCCATAGCTTTCCCCTTGTTGGGATTCAATATCTTCTAATTTAGCTTGGAGTATAATTTCTCATTGAATATCGTCAAGATCATCCAGCAGTTTCATGCTTTTTGATTGCTCTTCTCCACATTCAAATATTTGTTGTATGATTTTTGAATTAACTTTGTCCAGCATGTCCGTACATTCCATAAGTGAATTCATATTGTGCGCCTCTTCTTTTGCATTCTCCACTTCATCGCCCCTGCGAACACCACAAATAATAGAAGAATCGTAATAGGAGTTTGGGGGAAGGGAATAATATTTAGGAAAACCATTACAATGAATATATTGACGACCACATATATGACATGTAGGACACTCGATATCCAAGTGGTGTCTGCTATAAAAATTACAAAGATTTATTTAAGAATTCTCACCACCCAACCACGATTTATCCCACTCATCCATATCAAAAAAGACTGCCAAATTATTCAAACAAAATAATAATAATAATTAATTGTTTAGACAAAAAATACTAATTTAAAAAAAAAAGTATAACCTAGAATAATAGTTAATATCTAAGTCACCGAAAGCAGCGCCAAAAACTTGTTGCTCCCAATTGCACATGCAAATGTACGCGGTCGCGCAAGTAATATAGTGGCTCTTAAAAAAACATGATTATCGAACCCAAAGGACTTGTCAATTAACTATTTACTAAATTATACTAGTATAATTATTGATTTAAGAGTGCCAAAAGAAAAAACTGCAGGAATAAAATAATAAATTACTTACTGTGATTTGGAAAATTATAAGGCCACAACATGAGTTGGACTTCATGTATCGTATCTCAGGCAATGAACTAATTTCGATTATCAAGTTACTGATTTATAAGGTTAATTGTATGAGTCGGGTCTCTTGACCTCTAGTCGCCTACTCCAGTTAGCAGACTAACTGCCTCGTTAAGCAGGGATAGAAGGCCTAACTGGCGAGCATTTATATTTCCTCTTGTTTCGTAACCAAGCAAGTTATTCGTCCAGGCGTCACTCCTGAACACACATCAACTCAATGGATGATCAAGCTTTCTATAATTATTGGTCTATCTAATATCTCCTCTCTCAATTTTAAGAATAGACAATAGATTTATTTCTATGGTAATCAAGCAAGAAATACTAAAAAAAGAATATAAGAGTAACTTATAATCATAACCAAGAATTAATTCAAAATGCCTTCAATAGTCAACATTCAATCCGTAGCTACAGCCCCAGAACAAAGGCGTTTAGACACTAATCTCTAAGAAAAGAAAGAAGAAGAAAATAATACTAAAAAGTATTGACGACGTTATACTCAATGCCCTCTAATTAATCTTCCCCAAATAATTATTTCTATGGACTATTTATATATTTAGAAAATCCAAAATAAAATAATTGAATCCAAAACAAATTGGGAAACCAAAACCAAAAGGAATAAGTTTCCTAGTTGTATGCATGCTTCTACCGGAAAGTTTCACCGCTGCACAATTGATATCGGTGCCTTGATGGCTGCCACGTGGCACAGTAGTTCAATCTTAAATTTTCAATTAATAATGTGCACTTTTGCTGCATATAAGTTTTATATATTATTATATTTAATTTAATCTATTCAGTTGCCTGCTTGATTTCCTTCCATAATCTTCCATATTTAATTCCTTTTAGATCCAAACTCCTTCAACTTTACCCCAATTTATTCCTACAAATGAAATACACTATTTAGAACAATCCATAAAATTCATGCTCAAAAAGCTAAAATATAAATAATAAATGTTAGTCAAATAATGTTATGAAAATATATTTTTGGCCTCACATCAAGGGTCATCAGTTTCGTGGATAGAGGTTGCTTTGAGATATGCCGAGCTTTTGGTGAGTCCTCATGTTTTGAGGAAGGACTTTCATTGTTTAGTTTCTTCTTGTATTCCTCTTTTGTACATGATGTATGGGATAGGACAAATTTAATTCTACTATATTAGATGGCTATGATGAGACAAGTGTATTAGACTTCCGTTTTGCTTTTATAAAATATTTTGGACTTGGACTATTGGTTTACTCTTATTGTTCTATTTCTTATGTTATGAAAGTTAAGTGGCTTGTATGGAGTCCTTTGGGGTTCTATACGACATGTTACATCTAGGAGGTACTCTTGGGTCATGACAAACATGTTTATCAGAAGAAAATGTTTAGAATGGTCCTAGGATGTCTCATAAGCCATGTCTAGTTGAGTCTTGTTCATGAGTGTGAAGCGCGCCACATTTATGAATGAGAGGCTACAAAATCATTAGAAAATTCCACTTCTTTCATTAATCTTAAGTCGTGCGATAGAGTTTAGATCTATAAAGTCTCTCTCCTAATCCTTATCCTATGTTCTTCAATATATGGCTTCGTGAAGAGCTTATACTAGATGGAATGTGAGGGAGAATGCGGAACAAAAAGCTCCTCCCCAAGCTCCTCAAGTTCTGGTTGATTGTTTGGCCGAGCAAGTGTCGAATGCAGAGTTTAGGGTTGCTTTTCAAGTGTTGGCTCATTTCATGACGGCCTAACCCAATAAGGAGGTAGTGGTTCCCATGAACCCAAATGTATGTACGGCGTCTTCAAGAGTGAGGGACTTCACAGGGATGAATCATCCAGACTTTCATGGTTCTAAAGTTGAGAAAGATCCTCAAGAATTTATTGAAGAGGTCTTTAGGGTGTTGATAATCGTGGGAGTCATGTTGTCGAAAAGGCGGAGTTGGCCACTTATCAACTAAAAGGTGTGGCTCTAATATGGTATAACCAATGGAAGGAAGGGAGACCGGAAGATGCAAGTCCTCTTGATTGGGAGAAGTTTAAGGCCGCTTTTTTTATAGGTTCTTTCCCATTGAGATGAGGGAAGCCAAGGTGCTTGAGTTCATTAACCTTCGACAAGGAAGTATGAGTGTGAGGGAATATGTTCTAAACTTCACTCAATTGCCCAATTATGCTCCAACTATAGTTGTCGATTCAAGGGCTAAGATGAGTAAGTTTGTTTCGAATGTGTCCAAAATGGTGGTTAAAGAGTGTCGAACTGCAATGATCATTAATTACATGGGCATCTCTCGTCTCATGGTGCATGCACAAAAAATTGAGGAGTAGAAACTCAAGGGAAAGTCTAGAGAGGTAAAAAGGGCTAAGACCAGAAATGTAAATTTCTCTAATTTGAGGTCTGATAAACAAGGTCGTCCTAGATTCCGACAATACTTTTCCAGTCAAGGTTCCTCCAATGCTCCTCCTAAGTTCAACCAAGATAGGGTGTCTAATGGTAAGCCTCAAGGAAATAATTGTAGTGGATATTCATTGCCTCGGCCTAATTGTACTATGTGTGGAATAAAGCACGAGGGTAAATGCCTAGCCGACACGGATGGTTGGTTTGGTTGTGGTAAGAGTGCTTACAAAATGAGGAATAGCCCAATGTTTGCAGCTAAAGGAAAAGTGGGCAAGCAAGCTAGTACTAGTGGTGCAGCTTCCAATGCTCCTAAGCAAAATTCCCGATGCCTTCGGAGAGTCGCTGACTGCATTTGGCGAACTTAGGCTTCTCGCCAAAAGTTAAACAACCCAACTCACAATTAAGCATGAAATTAAAGGTGATAAAGGGACCTTCGGCGAGCTCGACCCAGCTCGCCAAATGACCCAACGTGCCTACTTTCAACCCAACTTCCCAATTTCAACCCCGCAGCCACCGTAAACAAAATCAAAACATGCACTATTACAATTAAACTAAGTCCCATTACACCCATGCCCCTGGGATACTCAGACTTCTCCCGATTTGGCCAAATTTTTCCATTTGATGACTTTTGCCCTTAGGAATGACGTCAACTGCTCCATTATTAGGCAAATCACGTCATTTGGTACAAATTATGGGTTACTTAGATTTCACTTAACTAGATCCAAAAACATGCAAGCACAACCCCACAACTTTAATCAATTTTAAGGCACGAAACATTCTGGAACTCAACAATGAAAGCATTACGAGCAAGTTATTCAAATCTAAGACAAATTCAATTGCAAAAGAGTCAAAATTTCTAAAAATCGATTCGGGGTTCGATAAACCAACCTTAGATGCCGAATAAATACTTTGAAACTCTAGGCTGGAAAGTAATCCAACTTCGAACACAAACTTGATGACGAAAATATGATAAAAATGCAAGAACTATGGAAAATATTGTGCGGGTGTGAGTTTGCAAAGTTCAAAAGTAAAGGAAACTGAAAGAGTTTGAAAGTTTAAGCCTTTAGTCTTTAAAAACCGTCCAATTCTCACCCATTCGGTGACATAAGTTTTGCTCGTTGACCCAGTTGGCGACATGCCAAGTGAACACTTATCTCGCCAAATTTTACAAGACCTCCAGTTAGTATGGGGTTCCAAACGGCGAACAAAGTCGTGATCGCTGACCTGGTCGGGAATTCGCCGATTGCTCATGGGCTCGCCAGTTTTACAGATCCAATTAAAAAATGTCTTGAGTCCAGCGGTGGTCCAAGTTGGGCTCGCCGACCTCTTCGGTGAGTCGCTCATTGGACTTTCAGCTCGCCAACTTGCACTTTTCAAACTCCTTCCACACTTTGACCTGCACAATTGACACACCATTATTTCAAACTCAAAAAGAAAGAAAATAAAACTTGGGTTGCCTCCCAAGCAGTGCCTTAGTTAACGTTGCGACACGATTCAAGTCCACACTCAAAACCTCATTCTTGGGGTTGGCCGTAGTATCACTAGGCATCCCCTCTTGCTATCTCGGGTTTAGATGAGACGAGATATGACCTAATTGGGTCTCCAACTATTTGATCGAGACGGAATGGGAGGTAACCGTCTGGCTAAGGGTAGACACATCTTCTTTCATTTCTTTCAAATTCTTGTCTGACCCTTCAACTTTGTTGAGGATACGAAAAAGTATATCCTCAGACCGGCCACCTTCCGAATCCTTTGGCTTTTGACGCTCGTGGGGAGGCACATACCTATCTTTCTCCCCATCATTCCAAATGGGATTTCGATCCCTCCACTCTCGATCACGATCCTTCCAAACTTCATCCATGTGCTAACCTTGGTTACCACCCTACCTCGAGTAGTTTGAGCGATAACCACCACCTTGGTTGGCAAGGAAATTCACCTCTTCGTTGTACAAAGCGTCAAACTTGGCTTATTCGGGATTCACACACCCAACACCCACACATTAACACTCCGAGCACCAGCTCCCATGACATTTTTAGACAAAATGTCAAGTTGTGCCATGATCTTGGCCATGTTCTGGTCCCTTTCTTAGTCTTTCTCCACCTGTTCTTTGGTCAATTTGAATGTGAGAGGAGAGACCTGGTCTTCAGGGGTTTACCAAGCTTGATTGATAGTTGTCATTTCATACAAGAGCTGAGCTGCTATCACATAAGGTTGTTGCATCAAACCACAGGATAAAGTTGGTTAGCAACGCCCTTGTTTACCAAGTCAAGGCTCCGGTAAAAATACTGCAGCAAAACGTTGTCGGGTAAACCATGGGTTGGGCATTGTAGCACCAACTTCTTTAATCGTAGCCAAGTCTCATGAATTGGCTCACTTTCCAACCGCTTAAAGCTCTGAATGTTGTCCCGAAGAATCATTATCTTCGAAAGAGGGAAAAATCGCACTTGAAATGCAATGACCAGCTCCACCCACGAAGTGATTGATTCACGTGGCAATTCAACCATTCACTTACATGTTTCTCCCATCAAAGAGAATGGGAACAACATCAACCAGACCAACTCTTGGGATATGTTTTTGAAGAAGAACGGTCTGCAAATATCCACGAAGTTTCTACTATGCTCATGGGGATCTTATGCTTATCGTGACTAACGACATTAACTACGATTCGAGTGTCTACGATCGTCAAAAATATAGTAACCCAACCAAAGGTTGGGGTCATGTCTCAAGGGAGTGGTAGTGAAAATAGTATATAATTAGAATTTTATTCTAATTAGTGGTAGTCAAAGAAATTTACGAATAAAAATGAAGTAAATGAATGGGTGACACAAAAGTGTCAATTAACGATGTGGGTTTTCCACAAGCATAGTAAAAATAACGAAAATAACAAGAAAATCAAGCATAGGGAGAAATTCTTGGGGTGTGACGGCAATACAAGTTAATATAAATCATTGGGTACATGCTTTCGATAGGAAATTTGCAAGATAATAGTGACTAGGCTAAGCTTTAGATGGAAATAAGTTCTCTCTTGAGCAACTTACCCCATTTCAAATGGGTTTCTCTCGGACACCCATTTGTCGCATTAAGGCCAGCCTACGCCTTACCCCACTCACTCTCTTGAGCTGAATCTCAGGATATGGGACTCAGGCTCACCCTCTCGGGCTGAACCTCATGTCGACCCACTCCTTAGGCCATCAGTCTAGCGGTCTTGGTTTCGCGACCTCTCTCTCAAGCAAACCGAAAATACATGGGTGGTTTTGTATTTGCAACTACAAACCCATTAAATTAAACCACAACCACTGGGTGAAATCACCATTAAAATACATCTAACCTATCAGCAAGCAAAATCCAACAATAATCTTAACTCATATTGGATAAATCACACCCCAAGAATGGGTTTTTTAGCCACACATCAAGAAAGAAGCAATTATACCTAAAATGATAACGTAATCAAATGGGTATAAGAAATTAAACCTTGATTTAAGCAAAGGAAGAAGAATAGAGAAGACCCACTTCCAATTTGGGGAAGATGAACTCTTTTCTTCAATTCAAAAACTCTCTCCAAACTTGATAGAAAAAATGTAAAAGCTAAGTTTAAAGTCTAAGAATTAAAATTATGTTCGGATCCCTTTAAAACTAATAGAGAGCTAGTATTTATTTTTTCAGAAAATAGTGATGCGGCGGATCGTTCGGCGAGGTAAGTGGGTATCGACAATCGACTCGGCGATTCGCCCATCGTCTGGTTCATCGCCTTCTGTGCTTTCCTACAACATCTTTGCGTCCTGGACCATTGGGTGGTATAGCACTGCTTCGCGGAATTGATCGGTGATGGGCCGACTGGTCCTTTCATCATCTTTTCGATCCACTTCCTTCAGGGCTTCGCATACTGGAACAAAGAGAGAAATACGTTCCTTCGGCGATTCGCCAAGTGTGCTTGGTGATGCTCAGGCTTCAGTTTGGTTCGTTCTTTTCAGCCTTTTTGTTGCTTTTTGCACCTAAGTTGAAATGACCCAAAAAGTTCTTAAAAATGTGCTTCGGAAGTTACCGGAAACTTGTTTAGCTAAATATAAAAAAATCCATTTCGTTTTTCGAAAATCCGACTTCATATTCTTGTTTAGGGGGTCAAATTGAGTGGGAAATGGGTCTAACCCAAATTTTAGAGCAACCGTATCAAAATCCGAAATTTCCAAGTGAAGCCTTTTT